>CAJNDT010006088.1:383034-405747 GCA_905221615.1 Symbiodinium sp. CCMP2592 | reverse complement strand
GCGGGCGCATAGCGCATCGCCCCGCTGTCATACCCCCGGGCTTTGGGGCGTTGGCCTCAAGGGTGGCCGCCACGAGTGGCCACGCAGTGGCGTCAGTGGCATCAACAAGCTCCGGCGGATGGATCGCTGCCCCCACCAACGGCCACAAGGTGGAACCTGGCAGGTCTCTAGGGCCCCCTCGGCCAGCCCGCTGCACAGGTCAGGTCAAGGCTGCTGCTGATTAGATTCTGCTTCACAGGGTTTAACTTACGGCCTTCGGTTCTCAGTCAATGTCGTCCTACATCAATCCATGACACCGTGACTGAACATTCAGTATTATTATTATAATTAATGTTGGTTGGAAGCAATCAGCAATTATTGAAAATTGATGTGACCATGCAGTCGTCATTAGTCTACTACTACTACACAGTCTGCGACAATACAGTTGTCATTGGATCCAATGATCCAAGGGCCTCCCCTGCAATCTGATGGCACTGTGCAACCCTCGCCCTTCCACCCCAAGTGGGCGACAGGGCACTGGCGCTGTCCCCGCTCGGCAAGCTTGCACCCCTATGTGACCGCCGGCCGCACGGTCAGGGGGAGAGGATCGTCGAGACGGGTGAGCACAGGATCCTGCCCAACAGACGCATTAGCCCATTTGCTCTGTTGTCATCCACAGAAGTTCTGTGGGTTGGCCAGAAACAGGAACTTGGCACATCAGTCCCAACACCCGGCCAACGGTGTTCAGCTTTCACTGTGGGTAAGGACATCGACCCAGATTCGAAATGACATGAAACCTCGCGGGAAAGCAAAAAGCAGCAACGAACAGCCTCCCATGCATGCCGGGGACTGTTTACAAACGAAAGCCGGTCTGTCCCGGAGCTATCCCCCGTGCCGCCACTCCCTGACCCCCAGCCAGCGCATTAGCGCATCGCCTGGCTGTCATCAATCCCTTCCGTGGATTGGTTGGCCCCAAGGGTCTCGGCCACTGTGACTGTCGCGATGATAGCGGGCCAACTGTGGCAGACGACCAGTCCCGGGAGTCCCATGCCCGGCCAGTGGCATGAAGAGGTGTCTTCGTATGGGAAGCACCACACCCCTCTGGTAGGACCATCGCTGGGTCTTGGATTCGGTCGAGACAAGAGCGAGGCTCCGAACCTCTCGGCCAACTTTCCTAACTCTGCCTCTGGCTAGCTAGCAAAACGACCGAGACAGGAGCGAGGCTCCGAACCTCTCGGCCTGCTTTCCATAACTGTTCTGCCTCTGGCTACAAAATAAAAGAAAACTATCGGCCGACACAAGAGCGCAACTCCGATCCTCTCGGCCTAGTTTCCAGAACTAACTCTGCCTCTGGCTGATAAACAAAGTGCAAGCTGCACCACTGAAACCGCAGGCCTCTGGGTGTGCACGACATTGCACAGCAAAAGGTACCTGCCCGGGACTCTAGAGATGGTTTGGGTACTATAATTATTGGTTTCGTTTCGGGAAACAACAAAGCCTCTGTCGTGTCTGTCTGTCTGTCTGTCTGTTTGTATGTCTGTCTGTCTGGGGCTGTGTTGCAGCCTTTCCTAAAGCCTAAGCTGCCTTGCCCGACAAGTTTCATGACACTTTGCGAATGCCGCGCCTCTGCTTTTGATCTTGGATTTCGGCCGAGACAAGAGCGAGGCTCCCAGAACTTTGGCTTTGCTTTTCTTCTTGGATTTCGGCCGAGACAAGAGCGAGGCTCCGAACCTCTCGGCCTACTTTCCAGAACTCTGGGCCGGAGCAAAGCGTACCTGCGGACAAGTTTCATGACACTTTGTTCAATGCCTCAGCTTTTTTTTCTCCTTGGATTTCGGCCGAGACAAGAGCGAGGCTCCGATCCTCTCAGCCTAACTTAGACCTCGACCTGTCGTGTCAATCCCCCGGCGCTGTTTTTGTGACGCGGGCGGCCCCTGTATGGCACAACCGGAAATACTGGATACACATTGCCTGCGGCTCACGCTAATCCCTTCCCCACGCAAGCAATGGTCCTAAATGTCCATGCCGCACCTCAATTATTTTCTATTTTCAGTCCCCTCAGTTTCGAACGCCGGAAGCTTTGCAAAATTGCCGAGTTCGCTCCGAAGCGCGGGCGCTGTATTTTGTGACGTGGGAGGCCCCTGTATGGCACAACCGGAAATACTGGATACACATTGCCTGCGGCTCACGCTAATCCCTTCCCCACGCAAGCAATGGTCCTAAATGTCCATGCCGCACCTCAATTATTTTCTATTTCCAGTCCCCTCAGTTTCGAATGCCGGAAGCTTTGCAAAATTGCCGAGTTCGCTCCGAAGCGCGGGCGCTGTATTTTGTGACGTGGGCGGCCCCTGTATGGCACAACCGGAAATACTGGATACACATTGCCTGCGGCTCACACTAATACCTTCCCCTCGCAAGCAATGGTCCTAAATGTCCATGCCGCACCTCAATTATTTTCGATTTTCGGTCGCCTTCACCCTCAGGCCTCCACCCTTGACAAATTCATGAAGAACCTGTCATGTTTGTTGGGAACCACTGCAAAACACGCTGTAGCATACCTCTTGCAGAAGTCAGCCTCTGCAAAGCGGGGAGCTTTGTGACACTGGAGCTAAGACTATTTGATTGGTGATGCAGGAGCTATGATACAGTGACATAAGAGCTATGACTATATATTGTCACACAGGAAGTATATTTTGTGACACGGGAGCTATATTTATCTGACACAGGAGCTTGTTTTCTGTGAGGGCTATGTTTTGTGACACAGGAGCTTATTTTGTGACACAGGGCTATGTTTTGTGACACAGGAGCTTATTTTGTGACACAGGAGCTATGTTTTGTGACACAGGAGCTATGTTTTGTGACACAGGAGCTATATTTTGTGACACAGGAGCTATTTTTTGTGACACAGGGCTAGGTTTTGTGACACAGGAGCTTATTTTGTGACACGGACGGACTCCTCACGTCACAAAATCGCAGGCCAAGCCGGGGTCAGGAGGTCATAGGAGCTATGTTTTGTGACACAGGAGCTATATTTTGTGACACAGGAGCTATATTTTGTGACACAGGGCTAGGTTTTGTGACACAGGAGCTTATTTTGTGACACGGACGGACTCCTCACGTCACAAAATCGCAGGCCAAGCCGGGGTCAGGAGGTCATAGGAGCTATATTTTGTGACACAGGAGCTATATTTTGTGACACAGGAGCTATATTTTGTGACACAGGGCTATGTTTTGTGACACAGGAGCTTATTTTGTGACACGGACGGACTCCTCACGTCACAAGGCGTGCAGGCCGGGGTCAGGAGGTCCTAGGAGCTATGTTTTGTGACACGGACGGACTCGTCCCGTCACAAAATCGCAGGCCGGGGTCTGGAGGTTGCCGGTCGGCCCAGCTCAGCGGGAGCAGTTTGCGAAGCTTGTCTGTGTCTCAATCCGCATGCTTCGTTTTGATATGTGTGTTGTTTATACGGAGGGGGGCCCGGCATCACGAAAAGCATGCTTCCAGCATGGCCAAACCCAAGAACGGGGGGGTCAGCGCCCCGTTCTTGAGTTTGGCCATGCTGGAAGCATGCTTTTCGTGATGCCGGACCCCCTCCGTATAAACAACACACATATCAAAACGAAGCATGCGGATTGAGACACAGACAGGCTTCGCAAACTGCTCCCGCTGAGCTGGGCCGACCGGCAACCTCCAGACCCCGGCCTGCGATTTTGTGACGGGACGAGTCCGTCCGTGTCACAAAACATAGCTCCTAGGACCTCCTGACCCCGGCCTGGCGTGCAATATTTTGTGACGTGAGGAGTCCGTCCGTGTCACAAAATAAGCTCCTGTGTCACAAAACATAGCCCTGTGTCACAAAACATAGTTCCTGTGTCACAAAACATATCTCCTGTGTCACAAAATATTGCTCCTGGCCCTGGCCCTGGCCCTGACCCTCTGCCCTGGCCCCGGCCTGGCCTGCGATTTTGTGACGCGAGGAGTCCGTCTGTGTCACAAAATAAGCTCCTGTGTCACAAAACATAGCCCTGTGTCACAAAAAATAGGTCCTGTGTCACAAAACATAGCTCCTGTGTCACAAAACATAGCTCCTGTGTCACAAAATATAGTTCCTGTGTCACAATTTATAGGTCTTCTCACCTCCTTGGCCCCGGCTTGGCCTGCGATTTTGTGACGTGAGGAGTCCGTCCGTGTCACAAAATAAGCTCCTGTGTCACAAAACATAGCCCTGTGTCACAAAACATAGCCCTGTGTCACAAAATAAAGCTCCTGTGTCACAAAACATAGCTCCTGTGTCACAAAACATAGCTCCTGTGTCACAAAATTTAGCTCCTGTGTCACAAAAAATAGCTCCTGAGTCACAAAACATAGCTCCTGTGTCACAAAATATAGCGTTGAGACTCATATTTTTCCAGAGCTAGGTAGCACTCACTCTTATTTCAAGATCTAAAGCACATTCAGCTTCGCTGTCGAGTGTATCTTTGCAGAGTATCTGTAAAGCCCCGGCCTGCCTGGGAAAGGAGCATCATGCCACAATGAGCTCAAAGGACATAGCTGTGCCCCAGGGCATTCAGCGCTAGCTCGCCACAACGAGGTATGACGATGTTGCCACAAGCTCGAAGTCGCAACAGATCTTCTGCGCTGCATTTCTTCTGCATCCAGCGGTGCAGTGGTATTTTTCCTTTGGTGTTCCACGGCTTAGCTGCCCTTTGGTGCGTGGTGTCGCAATCGAGGAAGTCGTAAAACTGATCGAGACAGGCGGTCAGTCAGTGAAACTTTGCAGCACGGTTACCATACATTACCTGCTAAGCAATGAGAAATAATAAGAAATCAATGTCGACTGCAGCATGCACCTGGAACAACTCTTGCTCTCTGCCACGCTTGCAGCACAGCAGAAAAACTCTTTCACGCCAGACCTGAACATTCATGCTGCAAACTGCGTCCGAGTCTAGACATAAAACGACAAATTAATTGCGACCGAGATACACTGACACCCACCATTTTCCCAGTCACTGTTGCCCAGCGCAGCGAAAGGTCTCGTTTTGCACACTCCTGCCAGGGACTGACTCTGACGACGTTTTTCCTCATGCTTAGCCTCGCATAATAATAAATAATATGGGAACCGAAACCACGGGCAGAAACCCTGTCATGAGTCACATATTCCATCACATGCCGGAGCTTGCCGCAACGAAGATTACCGACGTTCTCGAGCACGCAGAAGAACAACCTGAGCCCACACGGGAACAGCAGCAAGTCCATGTGAGGTTCATTTGAACTCTTAATAACTTCATATCTTTTTTCGTGCACGCTTCCATCGCATGTCACTCTGGCTAGCAAACAGGGCAAGCTGCGCATCTCAGTATCAATCCGTGGATTTCGGCCGAGACAAGAGCGAGGCTCCGAACCTCTCAGCCTACGCTCCAGACCTGGCTCTCCCTGAGCCTTCGGATCCGTTCCTTGGCACAGTAGAAATTATCCTCCCAAAGCACCTTGGGAACATTACTAGCCGGGTCAGGCAAATAACTTTCAGCCAGCTCAATGAGCTCGCAACGGACCACCGGCTTTAGGTCAAGGCATTCCACCTCTTCCCGTGTCTGCTGAAGGAGATCTTGGCAGGCTTTGCTGCGCTTCCGGATCTGATTCTGGGTGACCCCTGTGAAAGGGATGTGCTTCTCGCTGACCCCTGGCGAAGCCATCTCTTTTTTCCCACCTTGGAGCTGAGGTGGATGGCTTGACGTAGTAGTTGGCTTGACATTGATCTTATTGTACCCCGAGGCTGCTGGCACCTCGCGCCAGGCACGTGTAATCTTGTTGAACTTGCTCGACGATTTCCCCAGCAGGCCTGGCTTGTGAGCCATGCTCAAAGGACAGTGCCTTGCTAGCGGGAGGATGCTAACAGCCGCCATGCAGGCTTGGGCCTATATAATAAGGATCAACTTGTCAAAGTGCATCTTGAGCCAAAGAAAAATAAAACCAGGTAACAATCATATGTTGAATTATTTTGAGTTCATTCATCGGCATGGAGCTGCCCAAAGCCAGAGCATGGAGACAAACTTGTTGTTCTTGCGTGGACAAAGATTCTGCTTCCTTGGATTTCGGCTGAGACCAGAGCGAGGCTCTGAACCTCTCAGCCTACTTTCGCGCCAGATTCCATGGATTTCGGCCGAAACAAAAGCGAGGCTCCAATCCTCTCCGCCTGCTTTCGCGCAGAATCAGAATCTCCTGTTTCGGCCGAGACAAGAGCGAGGCTCCGATCCTCTCAGGCTACTCTCCAAAATTCTGGCTCCCCGTCAACAGTCCACAGCCGCGAAGGCCTCCTTCATGATGTGCAAAGCCTGCACAATGAATGATGTATGTCATGCTTAATCATGCCATGTTACAGACATCACACCGGAAGTTTATTTCAAATTGCTGCAATACCCTGTCATTCTCACAAGACAATGTGAAACTTTGAAAGTGCCTGAGGCCATGGGACACCCGCCGCCCACATCTTTGCGGCTGCTGCATACATACTCTGTTTGGCCGAACTTTGCCGATATCTCTGCAAATGCTTTTTGTTGGGTAACTCCTGCCGCAAAAGAAGTATGTTTGGATCCTGAGCTGAGGATGCATTCATGCGTAGCCAATCTCACATTGACATTGGATGGTTAGTATTTACTGCTTCAAAAAGAAAGCGTGGCATAGAGCCCGGGCACGGGGCGGAAAACGACCTCCGGCGTGGGCGGCCGTCCAGCAGGGCCACGACCCACAGACGGCCCAGGGGTTGCAAGAGCCTGGCTCACTGGCAGTGGCGGGGACCGAACGTCCGTCTTTGGAGCATCCCAAAAGGGGTGGGGAGCTAAGGGGTGCTCACCAGCAACGCCGTTAGGCTTTGTCAACAGCAGAATCTCGACGTCTCGTGAGAAACCTCGAGGAATGATTGGTGAAACAACCTCTTGAGTTATATAAACGAGGCCTTTGAAATAAAACCCATGACAGCTCACGCCGCTTTTCGCACCTAGTCAAGCACGTGATGGGATCCTATTGCCCACTCGCTGACTCGCTGACTATTGCTAACCAAACTGCAACATTTTGATTTGTCACTCGATGATGGCAGACACTGTGAACGTAGGCATGCTCTTGGAGCTTGGGCGGGGCTCCTTGTCCGAGTGGCTTGCTCTTCACCAGCTTTGTTGGCCACCCAACGCGGCAACAAGGGCTGCTTACGACAACTTGCTGCTCACTCGGTGGCGCTTCGCATTCCAGCTTGCTCGAGGGATGGCTCATTGCCACGCGAAGCAGGTCTTACACTGCGATTGCAAACCCAACAACATCGTGCTGTCCTTGGATGAGTCACACATCAAGGTCGCGGACTTCGGGTTGGCCATGCGCTTGGTTGACGGCAAAGCCCAAGCTGTTGGGACCCAGGTTTACACGCAGGGCTACCGACTGCCAAAATGCCGTCCGATGAAATGTCACGCTCGCCGCCTCAGCTGACTGCTTCGCCATTGGTTGCGTTGTCTTTGCGATCATGTGCCGTGAAGGACGTGCAGGCTGCTTCCATCTGTTTCCGCCAGCTGAAGCCTTAGCGCCCGAAGGCCTGCCTGCATATTGGGACCAGAAGTTGAAGGTGCGAATGACCTCATCACGGGGCTGACATGCGTGGACCCCAGGTCGCGGACGGACATGTTGGCAATGATGTCGGTCTGCTCTGCGCAGCTACACGTTGATCGCTAATTCTGCGTGGCGCCCATTGCCCCGGAAGTGCAGGATCTTGACGAGTTAGAGCTATATAGGCCTTCACTTTTGAGTGTGCTAAGAGCTATCGATCTGCTTAGTTTGAGCTTTGTTTGAGATCATTTGACATGGTTTTGAGCTCCAAACAAAAAGCGCCTGTGCTGCCAGCGCACTGGCCCAACATGGCTCGGATGACGTCTGCTTACAGTAGCACTAATTGTCTAGAGTGGGATGGTTTAATGTTTTAAGTGTACACAGTGAGAGAAGCAGATTGATGACGAGTTAGAGGCATATAATCCTTCATTGTTGAGTATGCTTAGAGCTATCGATCTGGTTCGTTTGAGCTTTGTTTGAGATCATTTGAGATGGTTTTGAGCTCCAAAGAGCAATCGCCTGTGCCGCCAGCACACTGGCCCCACATAGCTCGGATGACAGACCTGGTTGCATCAGCACTCTAAATTTACAGCGAGATCTATCGTTTATCTTCAAATTTCTCAGAGGAGCAGACGTTCAGCCAGATTGATCGCTAGTTTTGCTGTGTCGCCAATGCCCCGGAAGCGCAGGAGCTCGACGAGCTAACGTTCTGTCTAGTTATGTTTCGGGCTTGCAAACTCGGGTTGTTCGAGTTGTTTTTCAAATTATTCGAAGCACCGGCGCGCGTTCTGCCGCCTTGTTTATTTACATACGTTTTGAACCTGCAGAACTCCCTCAGCCGGGTAGTTTGTATCGTAATGCGAGACCCTAAACCTGAAGCATTGTTTGCGCTTGGCTGTTTCAGTGTGGCAGCAGAAAAAAAGGCAGCGTATATCCCAGCATAGAACGACGCATTGTATCATTCACTCTAAGTTCGAAAGAAAGTTACTTGTCCATCAGTGTTGAGGTTTGTGGCCGAGATTGTGTACACAAATGACACGTTGAGGATCCTCAAGATCTCCACCCCCGCGACTTAAAGCTAAGGCTAAAGCCAAATCCTCCCAACCTGGGCCATGCGGCATTTGCGGAATCTTCGAGGCCGGTGGACATCCCGGAAAGGTTTCTGCTTTCACAGACCCGGGGCAGCTGGGAGGAGGAGCCCAGCTTTGTGCATCGTCTTCGAAACACCGGCCTGGATCCCTAGAAACCAGCGACAGTATGCGAACTCCAGAAGATTGTGGGCGCTGTTCCCCAGTTGATGTCAGCAGGATGACACCGCACAAGCGTTGGTCTTTTCATGCGCATAAACCGTAACTTAGCCCTTGCTTAAGCACCCACCACAGTGTGAGCAGGATGACACAGCATGATTAGACGTTTTCATGCTCGTCTCAAAGCCCTCAGCACAAGGTGACTCTGGTTTGCTAGAGCGTTCACCGTAACTTCGCCTTCAACAACCCCTAGTACGCAGCATGTAGCGGTTTTTGTGTTGTCCAGCCTGTCACTTACCTGGCCTAAATACGCCGCATTTAGTGACTTGCTGCTTTGCAACATGTGACTTAACTGGCCTAAATACGCCGTATTTAGCGGCTTGGTGTTGTCCAGCCTGTCACGTCACCAGACTAAATACGCCGCATTTAGTGACTTGGTGTTTTGCAACTTGTGGCTTAAAGTGGCCTAAATACGCCGTATTTAGTGGCTTGGTGTTGTCCAGCCTGTCACGTCACTAGCCTAAATACGCCGCATTTAGCGACTTGGTGTTTTCCAACATGTGACTTAAGTGGCCTAAATACGCCGTATTTAGCGGCTTGGTGTTGTCCAGTCTGTCACGTCACTAGCCTAAATACGCTGCATTTAGTGACTTGGTGTTTTCCAACCTGTGACTTAAGTGGCCTAAATACGCCGTATTTAGCGGCTTGCTGTTGCCCAGCATGTCACGTCACTGGCCTAAATACGCCGCATTTAGTGGCTTGGACCCCCCTTGAACCGCCACGTCCAGCGAATTTGGGGCTGGTAACCGATGATCAGGCAAACCACAAGCCTGTGATCTCTGCAGTAACTTTGACGCCCACTCCACCCCCCCAGCACCGGCTGCGCCCAGCACGGAAGTGGGGGGGGGATCGGCAAGCCACTACAGACGCCCGTATATTTTTTATTATCGGATAGCCTCGTTTTTCCTTTTCTTTTCCAAACATCCAAACATATACTGTCTAAACTTACACCGCGCTAGACGTTCTGTCGCATGTCTTCTATTTCTAGCAAGTGCTGAAACCACTTTTTTTTTTCCCCCATATCCCCCCCCACCCCCCACCCACATGTCCTCCCATTCAGCTTCTATTTATAACCTCTCTTTTTTTTTTCATTTCTTTTCTTTTCTTCTTCTGGTTCTTGTTTCCTTTTTGTTTTCTTTTTTTTTTTTTTTTCGTTCTTAATAATCCAAAGATGAAATTATTTGCAAATCCTATCATATATCGTTTCTAGCAAAGAAATCAGAATTTATGAATTCAAGAAATTTCAATCGAGAAAACGAGTAATATAGAGATACGGTTCTCTGTTGCAGGCGAATGACCAGTATCAAAAAGGGATCTTGAAATTGAAAAGGAGACGTTCAATAATATCTTTCCAGCAGATTCGTTCAATCGTATGCAGAGCTAAAACATGCAGTTCTGCATGTCGCATACTCCAAATTCTATCCCCAACTTGTTGGGACCGGAAAGATGGCAGGTCATGTTGTCAACGAGCACAAGCCCGAGTTGCGTCGCGGCAACGCAAGGATCAAGATCCAGAACCAGGTCTTCTGGGGAATAGCATTCCCTACTTCCTGCATTCCACAGCGGCCAAAAGATGGAACTTGGGCCAAGGCAGCACAAAGGACGTTCAGGTCGTGACGAGCTGTGGATCACCTTCTGCCGTACGTCACGTGTGGCCGGATCGTGCGGATGGCCCAACGTCGCCGCTGACAGTCTTGTTCTCCTGTATCCTGGGATCTAGCAGTCCATCTGCTGTGTAAACATTTCCGACCTGAAGATGTTGATCCGCCATATGGCACCCACCGGCACTCCTGATGCAGCTGTGCCGCGGCACGCGGCAGGTGCTGTCCTGCAAAACGGTGCCCTGCCTTGTGGAAGACCAACGAGTCACATGGAATCCCTGGTCATCGTAAGGCTCCTGGGTCAAAGAAGATCGTCAACTCTCCGACCATGTCATGCTCTCAGGCACGAATACCTGGGCTGAAAAGGGGACGCCGAGCCAGCTTCTCTCCCAAACTGGGCACCCCATGCGATTGCGGGAGGGGATCCATGAAATCCAGTCGCGTCTGACCCAGGGCTGAGCGTGCCAGGGATGGAAGCAGCTCCTCCCCCAAAAGTGTCAACTGCCCGCCTTTCAGGTCGTGTCCGTTCAGGGCGAGGAGTGTAAAACCCGGGAGTACTCCGGATTGTCGCGCTTTGCCCTGGGAAGAAACAGCCACCACCACGATGGGTGCACCTGAGGAGATAGTAAGCTCCAGGCATGTTCCACAACCGCAGACACTACAATCGGGTTTTGTGCGTACAAAGTAGCTGCTCATGTGTCTATGCACTTCTGCAATTATGTAGTCAACTATTCTATGTTTACGCTGGTAGGTATCTTATTCATGTGCTTGGTTCTTTCTTTCTTCCTTCATCGGAGTGCTCCTTCATGCTTATACACCAGGTGTTCAATTTTTGTCGGTTACTAGTTGCCAGTATGTTTCAGGTTGTATGTGTGTATATATATATATATATATATACACTAGTGTAGCATCGAACTGAGTGCACAAAAATCAATACACACTGCGCACACACAAATCAGCTACGCAAGTAGAGGGATACTGATTATAAGGAACCCCAAGTAAGAACTGCCAATATCAGTCAGGTTCCCTCTGTAAGTCTATCAGGATATTCGGGCTTATAGGGTTAAGGGTTTAGGGGAGTAGGATATGTCCATTAGGGCTTACAAGGTTTAGGGGTTTAGGGAATTTTTGTTAGGGCTTCTAGGTTTTGGGGTATAGGGTTTAGGGTTTAGTGCCCCAGAATCCGACTCTCATGTTCACTCAAAGCCCCTATATTGTACCCCAGCCTGCACCGCCGGCCAGTCGCAAGTCCTGACAAGCCTCCGCCGCTGATCCATAGCCTTTTTCTACTTTAGGGTTTGGCCCCTATTTTAGGGTTTAGGGTCTAGGCTGAGGGTTTGGAGGGTTAGGGTCTTTAAACTTTAGGGTTTAGGGTCAAGGCTGAGGCTGAGGCTTCGCACACTTTCTCAGAAAAAAACTGCTGTACAGGGCTTTCTCACGTCTTTGTAGAGTTGCACAGGGACAGTCGGAAGTTCTGTAGTATTCGGAAATAAAAGGTTCATTGCGATGCGGACATGTGTAGAGCTCACACCTGCAAATTTGGGCTTCGGATTTTGACGCTGGTTTCCAGTTTTACTAGTACTAGCCTTGCTGGAGTACAGAAGGCAGAAATTATCGTTACTGGACTATTCCCAGTTGCTTGAGGGCTGCAGATGGGATCTCGCTTTCTTTGTTCGAGTCAACACTGGGTTTCCATGCCCAGCACTGCACTCATGGTTTGTCGAGATGCTGAATTCCCTGACCCAAGAAGACTTTACTGTTTAGTTCTGCTAGGATACGGATGCTTCTGAAAGTACACGAAACACATACTTCACATACATGATAGAGTATCATATGTACATAAATCTACATATCTACACAGAGATACTGTGCAAATACACCCCAAGATGCTCAAGCTCACAGGTTACCCCCTACGCAGCTCGGCGACTAACCCTAAACCCTAAACTCTAAACCCTAAACCCTAAACCCTAAACCCTGAACCCTAAACCCTAAACCGAAGCCTCACTCAGAGGACTCCGAGCCCCCGGCTGAGGTGTGCACAGCCCGGGATGCTCACGGGCACAAGAGCCGGCTTGCCTAGGATGCCCAGGAGCCTAGGAATAAAAAGGGCTCCCTTTTTGGTATCGGGTACCTTCCTTTATAATATAAGAACCTACTAGGATACCCAGTAACCTAAGAATAACAAGGGCTCCCTTGTTGGTATTGGGTACCTTTTATAAGGAACCTAGGACTACAAAAAGGGAATAAGGGTACTACTGGGCATCCGAGTTGCTCAGCCGATCCCACACTTCCTGGAGCTGCCATGCTTCGGGCACGGCGCTGCCCATGGCTTCTGGAAGGGCTGGCAGTGTGCTGGGGGCGGGTGGCGCAGCGGGCGGGCTTGGGAGCGAGCTGGCATAGCCCGAGCCTTGCGCACCTTCCGCTGTGCCCATCCAAACCCTCTCCACGCGCGGGGGCCCCAGCTGCAACCCGTCCTTGAAGCGGACCACATGTCGGGTGAAGGTGCCCGCATCGGGCTCCGGGACGACGCGGCTGTTACGCCACCAGCCCCACTTTGCAGCAGCGCTGGGCGTCGGCTGGAGCAACTTCTTCGGGGCTGGGGGTGGTGGAGGGCTTTCCGGTGCAGTGGGTGCTGCCGGTGCTTCCGGTGCCGTAGCTTCTCCTGGCGCTGCTGACGGATTCTCTTGGTCCGGTTCTGCTGGCATTTCTGGAGGTCCTCCTTCCACCGGTTCTTGCCTAGGCTCTTGTTGGGGGATCTAATCTAAGGTGCCAAAATTTAGGGCTCCTTTAAGGGATCTGTAAGGGTTTAGGGTTAAGGGATTTCATATAAGTTACCATAATAAGGAAACTATACTAGTAACTATAGATCCCTATTATGGTAACTCAAATCTGAAACCTTAAACCCTTAAAGGAGCCCTTATACATCCCTTAAGGAACCCTTACAGATCTAACTTAACCTAACTTCCTTAATAAGAGCCCAGTTGCAAACCGGGGACTTCTGGAACAGGAGGCAGCCTCCCTTCCGGGATCTCTTCATGACTGAACAGCGCCGCCAGCTCCTAAACCGCAGGCCCCGCGTCTTGCAAAGAGAAGACCGAAACACTCGAAACATTGTCGCTTGAGGGTTTGGGGCGGCTACAGTCACAAAGGCAACAGTACCCTATCTATATCTGCATATCTATCTATCTATATATATATATATATATGTAAGTATGTACACCTGCACTTAGATGCACACATACATACATACATACATACGTACATACATACATACGTACATACCTGCATACGTCCAGACACGCACATCCATCCATTCATCCATCCAGCCGTCCTTGAATGCATGCATGCATGCATGCATGCAGGCAGGCAGGCAGGCGGGCATACAGATAGGTAGATAGGCAGGTGTGTGTGTGTGTGTGTGTCTCACTAATATGTGTGTACATATATACATATATATATATATATGTGTGTATGTCGTTGTTTATCTTTATAGAAAACACCCACGCGCATTATGTGACTCGCATCTTCGCCCCGCTCGGGCGGTCCTGATGCTGCTTCTTGAGTCCTTCGTGCTCCTTCTGCAAGGTCTCATGGATGGCTTTCAAATGCTGCAGCTCGAGCTGCGTTGGGCTTGCCTGGCATCATGAAAAGTTGAGGGTCTAGGGCCTAGAACCCTGAAGCCTACACAGTCAACAAGGGAGGAGACACTTCGTCGAGGATGCCAAAGCAACGAAACAAA
The DNA here is from genome assembly GCA_905221615.1 of Symbiodinium sp. CCMP2592. NCBI lineage: Eukaryota > Dinophyceae > Suessiales > Symbiodiniaceae > Symbiodinium > Symbiodinium sp. CCMP2592. The sequence continues at coordinate 391,533 of CAJNDT010006088.1, read as the reverse complement.
AAGTGTCAGCACCACCAGCATTATTTCGTTGTTGGGAATAATGACATTTAATAGCAACATGGGTAACGGTTTCAGGTACGGTACTAAGTCCCCCGACCCTCCAAGTACCCTGTGCTCTTCAGGGTTTAGGTTTCCATTAAGGCCAGGATCAACGTGGTACGTCCGACCATCTTCGCGGACTTTCTTTCTAACCTCTGGTTGAATTCGGGGCAGACACCGCAGAAAAAGACGCCCAACTCCAAACCGCTAGGCGCAAGTTGCCCGAAGACTCTTTTGAATGAACGCTCATAGTGACCTTATCAAGCTCTGTCTGAAAATCGAATATGAACAGCCTTGTCTCAGCATCACATAAGACATAAGCACTCATCAGCACCCCTCAGAAGCCCAAACACAACCTGTTGAAACCGAATAGAACCACCAGAAACACCCTCCTCCTAAACCCTAAATCCTAAACCCTAAATCCTAAACCCTAAATTCCAAGTCCTAAAGCCTAAGTCCTAAATCCTAAGTCCTAAGTCCTAAGTCCTAAATTCTAAATCCCAAACCCCTAAACTGGAATCCCGGCACCTCCTCCATCTCTTCTGGCTCGGCAACGTCTGAGCTTCGCCACTTCGCCAGGCGCCCACAGGCACGGCGGCTGCGGGCTCCGCGCCGGAGGCCTTCTGAGGGTTTTTTGGGTGTAGGGTTTAGGGCTTCAGGTTTAGGGTTTATCGGCTTGCTAAGGAGTTTGATTTGGGTTTTAGGTTTTAGGGTTCAGGGTATAGGATTTAGGAAGATACTGAGGCTGCGTTGGGGTAAGGGCGCTTCCGGTCGCGAACGGTGTGATGCGGAGCTGTGCTCGCACAGGTTTGCAATTCTAGATTTGGCATGTCCCCCCCCTAAACCCTAAACCCCATACTCCACACCTCAAGTCCTAAACCCTAAACCCCACACTCCGAACCTTAAGTCCTCCACCCTAAGCCCCATCCGCTAAACCGTGAGCAATATTCTGCCCACACTTTGAATTGTAAACCCTCACACCCTTAATTCCTAAACCCTAAAGCCCTAACCCTAAACCCCCAAACCTCTAAAACCCTAAACCTCTATACTCCTACACCCTTCACCCCTAAACCCCTAAACCCTAAGTCCCCACCCTCAAGCGAAGGTCCCAACGACACTGAACCGCGAAGCCCAAAAGCCCACCTATGGGTGGTTGTCAAAATTGTGGTCCCTTTTTGGGTACCCTAAATATTAGGTGCCGTACTATATTAGGGACCCCCCAAAAAGGGTAGTTTTGACAACCACCCATACGTTTAAAGCTTAAGGTGTCGTGATTTAGGGGTTTCGGGCTTAGGGGTTTAGAGGGTTTAGGGTTCAAGCCTCAAGAACCTTCTTGGCCAGCATCCTGGGGGAACTCAAGAAAAACCTTTGAGAGTATAATGGGATTGTATAGGAATTTTTATACCACAAAAAGGGTAAAGGTTACCTACTCTACAGGCTATACAGGCTAATACTCAAACAGGGTTTGGGTACCAGACACTACAAATGCTAATCAGTAATGTAAGAGGATATTGCTTCCAAGTGTAAAAGGAGGGACCCCTAGGTATCATAATATAGCCATTTTATACCCATTATATATCCCATTATAGGGTAGGGGTCCCATTAAGGGTCCCTCCTTTTCCCCTTTGATTGCTGCTGATTATTACGACCCCTGCGGCACCTGATTCACAAATCTCCGAGAGAAGGGTCTCCGATATCGGCGCCAGCAGCCGAACTTGCTCCTCTTACAAAATGCACCGAAGGCTACAAGGTTAAGAGACAGTTTAGGGCTTGCGTTTAGAATTTCGGATTAGGGTTTGGGGGCTTTAAGGTTGAAAGTTCAGGGGATGGGGGTCTTGCGAAATCTCCCGTTTTCAGACTATCAGTTTCTCATAGGCCGCGCTAAACCCTAAACCCTCACCTGGTGAATCACTTTAGGGTTTAGGGTTTAGAGTTTCGGGTTCAAGGGTTTGGGCTCGGGATTTAAGACGAGGTACCATGAGGAGAATCACAGCGATCTTGGGCTGGTGCTAGAACTTGGAAGCAGACGGGAACCAGACTGAACATCACAACCGAAGCCACCATACCAAAAACCACGGCGAGGGAAAATTGCTGTCTAGGACCGAGGACGACATTCATCCGCACCCGCATCCTAGTCGTCATCATCGGCCTCGGCATGCCATCATTATCTTCATAACCAGTATGCTGACATTAGTCCTGCACGCGTTACCACAAACACCATGTCACGACTGAACCGTCTTCAAGAACGGCAGCAAAAGCTTTGTCGGAAGGTTCGATGTGCTGCACGTTCTGTAGCTGATGCGGCACAGCACTGCTGTCACCACTGCCAAGGGCAGAGCAGTACCACCACCACCACCACCAACACCACCACCACCACCGCCACCACCACCGCCACCACCGCCACCATCACCACCACCACCACCACCGCCACCACCACCACGACCACCACCACCACCACCACCACCACGGCAATCAAAGACACAGTGCAGGACAGAGCAACGCTAAGAACCAGTATATGCTCAGAACAACACTTGTCGAACAAGGTATACGCAAGAGAACCACAGCAGCTCAACCACGACGGATGACCGATGCGTGACACCATCACGAGTACGCGAGTAGGCCACCACATGTCCGTTATGCAAGCCATGAACAACATCATCATCATCATCGTCGCCGTTTTCATCAACTACTGTAACTACTACCTACTACGACGACAACTATTACGACTGTGTCGGTCACCCAACCTTCCTCTTCCTAAACCCTAAAGCCTAAACCAACTGAACCCCGAAACCCCGAAAGCCCCTTAAAACCCCTAAACACCCTAAACCCCAAACCCTAAACCCCTACCCCCCTGAAACCCTAAACCCTGCCAGCGCCCGCCTTAGCCGCCTCCAGCAAGCTCAGGTCTACATCCGCCTCAAGCCACGCTTTAGGGCCTTGAGGGTTTAGGGGTCGGGGGTTTAGGGTTTAGGGGTTTAGGCTTTATGAGTTTACGGCAGCAGCACAGGCGATTCGATCAGGGGAAAACGGGAGAAGGGTACTAGTGGGTAGGGTTTAGGCTACGGTTTAGGATGGCTTAAGTTTTAAGTTCAGCGTTAAGGATTTGGAGTTTAGGGTTTAGGAAAGGGGAAAATGGTACTAATCATTCTGCGAATATGGCGAAAGATAGAAAGCCCAGATTGATGAGCATAGATATGGAAAGGCGACACTGACATGGTATGGGGATACCGATCCGGGATACCTGCTGTCGGTTGCCAGGACCACCACAGTAAACGCGCTAGCTTGCGTATGTCTAGATCGGGAACACAAACGCTAAATCCTCATCTGTCTCCGTCCAGGGGATGCTCTTCAGCATTTGCAGGCAGTGCAATGCACTTTTTCGCGAATCCGGAGAGACTGCTGGTGACATTACGTTATAGGCCCACACCATTTCGGCGTGAAAAGTTGGCGCTCCGATTCTAGGTCCTGGTCTTTTGCCTGGCAGGACGAACCTCACTGCCTCAGCCATCGAGTCAAGCTGGCAAAAACCTGGGCGTTGAAGTAACCAGGGAGAAAAAAGTATAGACGTTTATTTCATAAAGGTCCCCTTTGAGTAACAGTTCCCAAAACCTGTATATAAGCCTAAACCCTAAAAGTATGAAAAGCCTAGAAACTCTTGGAATCCTCCCACCATCCAAAGATCCAGCAAGGCTCTCGATCGCCTGCTGGAACTAGGGTTTAGGATTTGGGGTTTAGGGGTTTGGGGTTTCGGGTTTAGGGGTTTAGGGTTTTAGGGTTTAGGGTTTAGGGGTTTGGGGTTTCGGGTTTAGGTTTAGGGTTTAGAGCTTAGTCACTATGACTTCATGAAGGGGATCACTCACAAACACAATAGTTTGAAAGAGTTGGAAAACCAAAGTGAAGATCCACAACACTTGGGGCATTCCCTGCCTGTTGTTCATATGTCTGCTCAGTATGGACCGCCCTTTCCCGCGAAGCCGCCTTTCATGGCTGAGTAGCCGCAACCACCGGCTCCGGCACCCATCCCCATCGTGGAGCCACCCCAAGTGCCACCGCCTTTGCCCCAGTCACCACCGCCCTTGCCCCAGTCGCTGCCACCCTTGCCCCAGTCGCCACCCTTGCCCCAGTCGCCGCCCTTGCCCCAACCGCCGCCCATGGCGCTCCACATCGTCTGCATGAACTTTCCCTTCATGGCCCCCTTCATGGCCCCTTTAGTGTGGCGCTGCTCCTTCGGCGTCGAGAAAACGATGGACACTGGGTTGACCAATCCTTGGGGAACGTTGCCGTTGACCTGGGCTCTTGTTAAGAGGTTCATGTGCCCATAACTTGGAAACCCAACTGTTTGCCATAGCTCCTTATTAGGGCAGCTTAGACCAAAAAAACCCTAAACCCTAAACCCCTGGCAAGAGCCCAGGGACATGCTCCACGATCCACTTTGCATCTTCAACAGTCTCCATGAGAACGAAGCAAGCTGCTGCTGTTTTGCCTGGTGACACCGGGAGGACGTTGGTGCTCTTCACCTGGGCTTTGGAAGTACTTGGAGGTTCGGGGGACTTAGTAAGTAGGTAGTAAGTAGACTTATAAGTACCCTAAAAGGGACCCTAATTGGGGTTATGGTACTTAACATAACCAGTTACTAAGTCCCCCGACCCTCCAAGTAACCAAGGCAAAAAGGCATAGACCTTTATTTCATAGCTTGTTCCCCTTTCAGGAACAGGTACCAAACACCATAAACCCTAAAAACCTAAACCCTACCTAAACCCTATGGCACTCCAATGCCCAGATATACCACCCTTACAGAAACCCTTCTAGATCCCTTTAAGGAGCCCCCAAAAAGGACCCAAAGTATGGTACTCCCTATATAAACCCTAACCCTAAACCCTAAACCCAAAACCCTAAACCCTAAAACCTAATCCCTAAACCCTAAACCCTAAAGCCTAAAGCCTAAACCCTAATCCCTATATAAACCCTAATCCCAAAACCCTAAACCCTAATCCCTATATAAACCCTAAACCCCAAACCCCCAAGGCCAAGTCTCTGAGCCATACTGGCTGAAGATGGTCTTGGCCTGCTCACTGCCTGGCAGCCGAACAGAAGGAGGAGTGACCCCTTGTAGTATTTGCTTAAGAAACCACCAAAAAATTAAAATAATAATCCCTATATTACCCCCATAAGGAATATATTTTTAATTTTTGGGTGGTTCTTAAGCAAATAGTAGCCTTGTAGTATTAGTTCAGGGTTTAGGGTTTAGAGTGTTTGTAGTATCGATAATAATTGTAGTATCTATAGTATTTCTAGTGGCTATTGACGATAGTATGAGAGTATGTGTAGTACTGAGAGCATTATAGTATGAGAGTTTTGTAGTATTCTAGCCCTGTAGTATCAAAGGCTAAGTCCCTAAGCAGCACAGCAAACAACAGTTTCTAAAGTCAGAAGCACGAGTTACTGCAGTCCATCGGGAGTCCGGTCACGAAGAGCTCCTCCCATGGAGCCACCTGTGTCGCGGCAAGTGCGGCGGCCATTGTTGGTGCGAGAGTCACACAGAACCTTCAAGTGAAAGAATGACCAGAGACAGGTGTTTAGCTGATGTTCCGGTGCATGTCAAACTGTAGTTAGAATGCATGCTGCGACATGCAATGTCGCTACACATCACGGAGGCAGAAGAACCAATCGTCTCTCTCTCCTGTCTCAAGCCATGGGCGAGCGAGGTGTTTGAAGCACGCAGATGCCAACAAATCCTGCACAAAAATATCTCATGTCTCATCTTCCGGCTGCTCCCGAAACCAGGATGAATAAAGGGTCCCTTATTAGGGCATTATAGGGTTCCGGAATAGGGTCCCCTTGTCGGTCCCTGCCTCGACCTACACCCTCAGAAGCCCTGACAGTCGCCTAAGACGCAGTCCAAAGCGCCAAAATCCCTAAACCATGAAGCCCTAAGCTAAAAGCCAGAAAGTTGGAACATGATTATCCTAACCCTTCTATGGTAAATTATAGGGGATCCTACCATGAAACCATATTCCAACTTTCTGGAGTTCCCTTTAAACCCTGAGTTGTAGCTTAAGGGACATTAAAAAAATTCCCACACTGCCACCTAGAACCCCACAAAGCTCTAAACCCTAGACACCAGCCTCCACCCTGAAGCTCAAACAAGCCTAACATAGGGGCCGAAACAGCTCCCTGTGCTCTTTTGGAGTCTCCATGTTATAGATAGTGATACAGTATAACAGAGCAGCCGAGCTTTGAACAACCGCGAAAATTTCGATCCCACCCAGAGACACCACATCCTAAGCCCTAACCTGAACTCACTAACCCTTAGTATTGGGGTCGGACTCACCAGTAAGGCTATCCCAAATTAACTCGTCAAACAAGACAACCTGCACCAGACTACATCGGAGCAGCGATACATGCAAGTAGCATAATGGTCACAATAGTACTAACGGAAACACACCTAGTAGCAATAGCGACGACTATAACAACAATCACAAAAAAGCGTAACACTAAAGCTGATGATACGACTACCAAAAATCATGATGATCATACTAAGAAGGACAAAAACAACAAATCCAACGTAGCACTCATACTGCTACTGAAACTGACACTAATACAGATATTGATTCTACTACGAACACTACTCCGAACCCAACTCGTCATAACACCATAACTGAGGCTGACGCTAATACGAAAGCTGATGCGAATAATGACCCCCCAAAACTGATATCATTACGAACAACACTACGCACGAGGCGAACAGACTTCCGGGAGACCTAAAAGGCCTGGGGCTCATCCTGACTGGCACTGCTGGCCTGCATCCTTGCCACATATGGCAAACGACTTTAACGAAGAGCTCAGATGTACAGATGCTTCTTCGAATACTAACTAATACTAGTACTAATGCTACTACGCATACCAATACCAAGACTAATATGCATACTAGTACTAATGCTGATACGAACTCTATTACCATTACTAAACAAAACAAACACAATGCAGCAGCAGCAACAACAACAACAACTACTACTACTACTACTACTACGACAACTACTACCACTACTACTACTACTCCTCCTCCTCCTACTACTACTACTACTACTACGACTACTACTACTTACTACTACTGCTACTACTACTGCTACTACGAAAGCTCCAAGACTCGCTCTTAAACCCCAAACCCCAAAAGCCCTACAAATCCACTATAAAACCTTATAAAAGCCTATGAAGCGTTACAAACCCTAGGAACCCACTGTAAACGTTAAAACCTCCTATAAGCATCTATAAACCCTACCTTAACCCCAAGTAGCCTACCGTTTTAAGGACTTATATAAAGAAATCATATTAGGGAACCCTTGAAAAGGTAGGTTCCTTAGGGTCCAGGTAAACCCTAAACCGGCCTCCTGAGGGCCGCAAATGGTTCCACAGAGCGCAGCCAAAGCCTCGAGCTGCGCCAGGGAGGCATCCATAGACCAAGCCTCGCTTCTAGGGTTTAGGGGTTTAGGTTTCCTTTACAGGGGTCTATAAGGGTTCATTTAAGGGATCCTATAAGGAATCTATACGATTCTAGGGTTTAGGGGTTTAGGGTTTTTGGGGTTCAGGGTGTAGGGTTTGGGGTTTAGGGTTTGGGGTTTAGGACAACGCTGTTCATGCATATTGTGATCAGTACTGCTATTATGATGATTATTGTGATTATTCCTACTACCATATCTTTTTTGAATGGCTGTAGGGTCTTGTGACTCTTACAGCCTTGTCTTGATCAGAGCCCTTCTAGTATCCCTTATTATAGACCCCTTTAAAGGAAGCCTATGAAACCCCGATGGCCTGAGGTCGGGGGCCCCAGGGCCCTAGGGGCTGAGAAACTTCTGTTTCACAGAAGCTTTCCAGGAGTTTTTCTAGAGTTCAGGGTTTAGACGCCACCTATTATTTAGGGTATCCAAAAAGGGGCCCTAATTTTGACAACCACCCATGGGATCCTGAATCTACATGGCTAAGACCTTGACCCTCGGACCTTTGTCTCGCGATCAAAGGATGCAACAAGGCTTATCACATGGGGCCCAAAATAACCGGAGTAGGGATTGGGCAAAATATGCTACCATAACTATATACGGACTCATGGGTTGAATTGCTAATTGCGTTCGTTTTTCTTCCTGCAGACCTATATACTGAATGATAGTGAACCTGGATGAACTTATATAGTGAATCTGCTTCTTCCCCACAGGGGTTTCAGTTTCAGCAGGATGCGTAGTGCCCGGCGCTCCTAAACTGCCTACATCTCACCCAAACCTCAAAACAGACCCCACCTTAACCCTGAATAACCTACCTTTTTAGGGTTCCTTATTATGATTTCCTTATATAAGTCCTTAAAAAGGTAGGTTATTCCGGATTTAGGTAAACCTAGAAACCAACCCCAAACCCTATAAACTCTCAAAACGCAGACCCTGACAAGGACCCTGATCACCCCAGCCAAACTGA
>CAJNDT010006088.1:275534-378034 GCA_905221615.1 Symbiodinium sp. CCMP2592 | reverse complement strand
GCAGGCTCGGCTCCGGGTGCGTCGTCAGACCTGCAGTCATTGTTTAGGGTTTAGGGTTTAGGGTTTAGGGTTCAGTCAAGTGTAATCAAGTCTGTCCACTATCCGTGGCATGTAGTCATGTAAGTTAGGTGTGATTCAGTCTAAAGTCTACGTCTGCGTCTGTCCACTATCGGACTACCGGATCCAGAACACCCCCAAAGACCCGCCTGCGCACTTGCTAGCGAACGCATGGCAAGGCTCAGGCGCGTGCACAGCCTGCTTCGCGGTGACCGGAATATCGCTGTCTGGCCTGGGTCCCCAGACGAGAAGCACTCACCTCCCCAATAAGAAGCAGAAGCACTCGGAAGCAAGATGTCCAGGCGCTGTGCTGCGACTCTTCCGGCACCAGCTGCAGCTCATCCACCGCTTGCCCCCTTGGCCCACACGAGTTCATCATGACATTGAACGGCAATGGCCTTTCGATACGAACTTGGGGCTGGACTCTGCTTGCTCCGCCGCTGCAGTTGGCTTGTCTTGAACTGCCCTGAGCCATCATGTCCATCATCGCGATGACGCAGCTCTACGAAATTCTGCGAAGCTGCCGCGATTGTGCTGAGAGTCGCACGCTGACTCCGCCCTTGTAGCAAGCTGTGCTGCGGGGTCTTCGTGCCTGAGCACATCTCGCTCCAAACAGAAGCAATGCAGACATGATCCTAGCATCATGGGTCCGTCATGGGCCGTCACCGAGATGAGGGATGGTTGGGCAGCGAGCACGGACGACTATCCCACTAGCTTGCGGTTCAAACCTTCTGCCGTCCGTCGACAGCAGTTAACCAAGGCTCCGACGATGCTTTTGCATCTGACGGCAGCTTGGCAGAAGCCGGCTGCCTGGCTCAAAGCGTGTTTGGGAAAACTCCTCCCGAGCCCTTGGGGCATTGTTGCAAGTCTCAGGTCCAGACTCTTCTGGCTCTGCTTCCTGCTCGGATGCGGCCGGTGCTACGTCAGACCTGCAGTCATCTCAGTCAAGGGTAACTCTCTGTACTATCGGACTACCGGATCTAGAACGCCCTCAAAGACCCGCCTGCGCACTTGCTAGCGAACGCATGGCAAGGCTCAGGCGCGTGCACAGCCGGCTCTGCCGTGACCTGAACATCGCTGTCTGGCCTGAGTCCCCAGACGAGAAGCGCTCACCTCCCCCATAAGAAGCAGAAGCACTCGGAAGCAAGATGTCCAGGCGCTGTGCTGCGACTCTTCCGGCACCAGCTGCAGCTCATCCACCGCTTGCCCCCTTGGCCCACACGAGTTCATCATGACATTGAACGGCAATGGCCTTTCGATACGAACTTGGGGCTGGACTCTGCTTGCTCCGCCGCTGCAGTTGGCTTGTCTTGAACTGCCCTGAGCCATCATGTCCATCATCGCGATGACGCAGCTCTACGAAATTCTGCGAAGCTGCCGCGATTGTGCTGAGAGTCGCACGCTGGCTCCGCCCTTGTAGCAAGCTGTGCTGCGGGGTCTTCGTGCCTGAGCACATCTCGCTCCAAACAGAAGCAATGCAGACATGATCCTAGCATCATGGGTCCGTCATGGGCCGTCACCGAGATGAGGGATGGTTGGGCAGCGAGCACGGACGACTATCCCACTAGCTTGCGGTTCAAACCTTCTGCCGTCCGTCGACAGCAGTTAACCAAGGCTCCGACGATGCTTTTGCATCTGACGGCAGCTTGGCAGAAGCCGGCTGCCTGGCTCAAAGCGTGTTTGGGAAAGCTCCTCCCGAGCCCTCGAGGCACTGTTGCACGTCTCAGGTCCAGACTCTACTGGCTCTGCTTCCTGTTCGGACGCGGCCGGTGCTACGTCAGACCTGCAGGCATCGTGGCATGTAGTCATCTCAGTCAAGGGTAACTCTCTGTACTATCGGACTACCAGATCTAGAACACCCTCAAAGACCCGCCTGCGCACTTGCTAGCGAACGCATGGCAAGGCTCAGGCGCGTGCACAGCCTGCTTTGCGGCGACAGGAACATCGCTGTCTGGCCTGAGTCCCCAGACGAGAAGCGATCACCTCCCCCATAAGAAGCAGAAGCACTCGGAAGCAAGATGTCCAGGCGCTGTGCTGCGAATCTTCCGGCACCAGCTGCAGCTCATCCACTGCTTGCACCCTTGGCCCGCACGAGTTCATCATGACATTGATCGGCAATGGCCTTTCGATACGAACTTGGGGCTGGACTCTGCTTGCACCGCCACTGCGGTTGGCTGGTCCTGAACTGCCCTGAGCCATCATCGCGACAATGCAGCGCCACGAAATTTTGCGAAGCTGCCGCGATTGCGCTGAGAGCCGCGCGCTGGCTCGGCCGTTGTAGCAAGATGTGTTGCGGGTTCTTCACGCCTGAGCACATCTCGCTCCAAACAGAAGCAATGCAGGCATGATCCTAGCATCATGGGCCCATCATGGGCCGTCACCGAGATGAGAGATGGTTGAGCAGCGAGCACGGACTACTATCCCACTAGCTTGCGGTTCAAACCTTCTGCCGTCGACAGCAGTTAACCAAGGCTCCGACGATGCTGTTGCATCTGACGGCAGCTTGGCAGAAGCCGGCTGCCTGGCTCAAAGCGTGTCTGGGAAAACTCCTCCCGAGCCCTCGAGGCATTGTTGCAAATCTCAGGTCCAGACTCTTCTGGCTCTGCTTTCTGCTCGGATGCGGCCGGTGCTACGTCAGACCTGCAGTCATTGTGGCATGTAGTCATGTCACTCCAGAGTAACTCTGTGTACTCTCGGACTACCGGATGTAGCACACCCTTAAAGACCCGCCTGCGCACTTGCTAGCGAACGCATGGCAAGGCTCAGGCGCGTGCACAGCCTGCTTTGCGGCGACAGGAACATCGCTGTCTGGCCTGAGTCCCCAGACGAGAAGCGATCACCTCCCCCATAAGAAGCAGAAGCACTCGGAAGCAAGATGTCCAGGCGCTGTGCTGCGAATCTTCCGGCACCAGCTGCAGCTCATCCACTGCTTGCACCCTTGGCCCGCACGAGTTCATCATGACATTGATCGGCAATGGCCTTTCGATACGAACTTGGGGCTGGACTCTGCTTGCACCGCCGCTGCGGTTGACTGGTCTTGAACTGCCCTGAGCCATCATCGCGACAACGCAGCGCCACGAAATTTTGCGAAGCTGCCGCGATTGCGCTGAGAGCCGCGCGCTGGCTCGGCCGTTGTAGCAAGATGTGTTGCGGGTTCTTCACGCCTGAGCACATCTCGCTCCAAACAGAAGCAATGCAGGCATGATCCTAGCATCATGGGCCCATCATGGGCCGTCACCGAGATGAGAGATGGTTGAGCAGCGAGCACGGACGACTATCCCACTAGCTTGCGGTTCAAACCTTCTGCCGTCGACAGCAGTTAACCAAGGCTCCGACGATGCTGTTGCATCTGACGGCAGCTTGGCAGAAGCCGGCTGCCTGGCTCAAAGCATGTCTGGGAAAACTCCTCCCGAGCCCTTGAGGCATTGTTGCAAATCTCAGGTCCAGACTCTTCTGGCTCTGCTTTCTGCTCGGATGCGGCCGGTGCTACGTCAGACCTGCAGTCATTGTGGCATGTAGTCATGTCAGTCCAGAGTAACTCTGTGTACTCTCGGACTACCGGATGTAGAACACCCTTAAAGACCCGCCTGCGCACTTGCTAGCGAACGCATGGCAAGGCTGCAGTCTTCTGGCTACACCGAGCCCCGTGAATCCTTAGCATTCAACCTGTTCCAACACCTGGTCAACGATCCCCTAAGCCCTAAACCCTAAACCCTAAACTAAGCCCACACCCCGGATGCACGCACGTTGTGCCATGAGCCCCTGAAGGCTCATCCGAAAGCTCTCCAAACTGACTTTCGGCTATCTCCGAGAAACGCACGGTTTAGGGTTTAGGGTTTAGGGTTTAGGGTTCAGGGTTGAGGGTTTAGGGTTTAGGATCTTAAGGGCAGAGTTTGCGGAGAGCCAGATACATTTTTGAGGGTCTAGTTGGGAGCTTCCGAAAACAGGGGACTCTTTAAGGCTTCCTTTAAGGGATCTATAAGGGTTCTATCAAAGGTTTAGGGTTGGGAGTTTCCGGACATAGGGGACCCTAAAATCGTACCCTAAAGAGTAGGATCCTTATTACAAGGACCCCGAAATAAGGTACCCCTAGTTTTCGGAAAATCCCATACATGGGCTGTAAAGCAGTCTCTGACGGTGTCCAACCTTCACAGGGTACGGTTGAATGCCGTCAACACCAAACCTTTAAGACCCTACCCTGAACCCGTCATCCTAAATCTTACACCCGAACTCTTTGAGGCAGTATCCGTGAGCGCAGACCCAGCCCTGTGAAAGGGCTTTAGATCGCAAACGCGATTCTCTACTCCCACGTGCAAGGTATCTATAAGGCTACGTCATATTCATAGAAAAGTTCCCATTTCAATAAGCACGTTGCGCAAACCCTGAAATCCCTAAACCCTAAACCGCAAAAAGGAAAAGACTCTTGGCTTGAGGGTTATAAATAAGGTAACTATACTTATAACTCCAAGTATATTACTTATGACCTCACTTACTAAGTCCCATGATACCCCTGAATTAAGGAATATAGCTTAAATTATATAGGGCTTCATATTATGATTTATAGGCTATATTCCATGATCCCAAGTGCCAGACTTCTCTTCTGGAGGCCCTGCACCATGAGAAGGATCCTGGAGAGTCCAAAAGCGAACTTTGACGAACCACTGGGGCTGATAAGGCTTAGGGGTTTAGGGGTTTACGGGTTTTAGGGGTTTAGGGCTTAATGCTTTATGAGGTTTAGGGGTTTAGGGGTTTAGGGGTTTGGGGGTTTGGGGTGTAAGGCTTATAAGGTTTAGGGTTAAGGGGTATAGGGGCCTTCGTCTGAAGCGAACTTCGACGAACTATGAGGGTTTAGGGTTCAGGTTTTAGGGGCTACGAGGTTTATCTGGTTTTAGAATGGAGATTAGAATGGGTTTTGGGGAGAATACTATGCTAGGACGACGGTAAGTAATTAGGCCTATAAGGAATGGTCATACCCATTATGGGGGCCAGCATTTTTTGCGGGTCGTACATATTGTCTACGGGACTACAGGGCTAGAGTCTAAACAATCAGGGTACTTATGGTGTAGGGTTTCGGGAAGTTTCAAGTGGTTAAAGAGACTGTCTTAGACTCTAATAGACGACGTGTACCAGCGTTTTAGCAATGTTGTTACGCCTTCAGGTTTGGAGAGGTCTTATAACGATTTTGTCAAGAATCTTGCACCTAAACCTCAATCAACACCAAATTTTACTGTTTGGCCTATCGGGGACACCGGACGCCGTTATGTATATGGCTTCATTTAACGGCTATGGGGCGATTCTCGGGTCCCAAACCCTAATCCTTAAACCCTAAATCCTGAACCCATTGCCAGCAAAGCTGTAAGAAAACCTCTCTGCAAGCGCTCCTGTCTTCGAGGGACTGGCTTCTGTTCGACCTCCTCGTCGAGCGCCTGTGAAGATCCCAGGTCTTTTGCTGGAGCTGTGTTGGGCTGTGTGTCTACTGGGGGGCGACTGAGCAGAGCCGTTTCGGTTGTTGGCTTTGGAGGTGGCCCTGGTGGTGGGGGCGGCACAGGTAGAGCTGCGCTTGCTGGCACAGCTGGATGAACGGGCGCGGCAGGTACCGGACTTCGTGCTAGTGTTGGACTCATTGCATCGGGAGGGGACCGCTGCATCTGAGCCGTACCAGGTAGCAAACCTCCTTGCCCTGCATGGGCCTTGCCTTGTGTGGTCGGTGGCGGTGGTGCAGGAGGCAGCGGCTTCGCGCCAGTCTTTGGCGACATGCTGGGCATCGCTGGCGGGCCTCCTTGTCCTTCATCCGCCCCGTCGAGCTGAGACGCCTTGGCCAGCGCTGGGCTGGGCTTGGCCTTTGCTTCTGAGGTCAGTGGTGGTGGTGCTGCAGGCGGCAGTGGATTTGCACCAGTCTTTGACGACATGCTGGGTATCGCTGGCGGGCCTCCTGGTCCTTCCTCTGCTCCGTCAAGCTGAGACGCCTTGGCCAGCGCTGGGCTGGGCTTGGCCTTTGCTTCTGCGGTCAGTGGTAGTGGTGCTGCAGGCGGCAGTGGCTTTGCACCAGTCTTTGGCGACATGCTGGGCATTTCTGGCGGGCCTCCTTGTCCTTCATCCGCTCCGTCAAGCTGAGACGCCTTGGCCAGCGCTGGGCTGGGCTTGGCCTTTGCTTCTGCGGTCAGTGGTGGTGGTGCTGCAGGCGGCAGTGGCTTTGCACCAGTCTTTGGCGACATGCTGGGTATCGCTGGCGGGCCTCCTGGTCCTTCCTCTGCTCCGTCAAGCTGAGACGCCTTGGCCAGCGCTGGGCTGGGCTTGGCCTTTGCTTCTGCGGTCAGTGGTGGTGGTGCTGCAGGCGGCAGTGGCTTTGAACCAGTCTTTGGCGACATGCTGGGTATCGCTGGTGGGCCTCCTGGTACTTCCTCTGCTCCGTCAAGCTGAGACGCCTTGGCCAACACTGGGCTGGGCTTGGCCTTTGCTTGTGAGGTCAGTGGTGGTGGTGCTGCAGGCGGCAATGGCTTTGCACCGGTCTTTGGCGACATGCCGGGCATTGGCGGGCCTCCTTGTCCTTCCTCTGCTCCTTCGGGCTGAGACGCCTTGGCCAGCGCTGGGCTGGGCTTGGCCTTTGCTTCTTCGGTCAGTGGTGGTGGTGCTGCAGGCGGCAGTGGCTTTGCACCAGTCTTTGGCGACATGCTGGGTATCGCTGGCGGGCCTCCTGGTCCTTCCTCTGCTCCGTCAAGCTGAGACGCCTTGGCCAGCGCTGGGCTGGGCTTGGCCTTTGCTTCTGCGGTCAGTGGTGGTGGTGCTGCAGGCGGAAGTGGCTTTGCACCAGTCTTTGGCGACATGCTGGGTATCGCTGGCGGGCCTCCTGGTCCTTCCTCTGCTCCGTCAAGCTGAGACGCCTTGGCCAGCGCTGGGCTGGGCTTGGCCTTTGCTTCTGCGGTCAGTGGTGGTGGTGCTGCAGGCGGAAGTGGCTTTGCACCAGTCTTTGGCGACATGCTGGGTATCGCTGGTGGGCCTCCTGGTCCTTCCTCTGCTCCGTCAAGCTGAGACGCCTTGGCCAGCGCTGGGCTGGGCTTGGCCTTTGCTTCTGCGGTCAGTGGTGGTGGTGCTGCAGGCGGCAGTGGCTTTGTACCAGTCTTTGGCGACATGCTGGGCATCGCTGGCGGGTCTCCTTGTCCTTCATCCGCTCCGTCGAGCTGAGACGCCTTGGCCAGCGCTGGGCTGGGCTTGTCCTTTGCTTCTGCGGTCAGTGGTGGTGGTGCTTCAGGCGGCAGTGGCTTTGCACCAGTCTTTGGCGACATGCTGGGTATCGCTGGCGGGCCTCCTGGTCCTTCCTCTGCTCCGTCAAGCTGAGACGCCTTGGCCAGCGCTGGGCTGGGCTTGGCCTTTGCTTCTGCGGTCAGTGGTGGTGGTGCTGCAGGCGGCAGTGGCTTTGCACCAGTCTTTGGCGACATGCTGGGCATTTCTGGCGGGCCTCCTTGTCCTTCATCCGCTCCGTCACGCTGAGACGCCTTGGCCAGCGCTGGGCTGGGCTTGGCCTTTGCTTCTGCGGTCAGTGGTGGTGGTGCTGCAGGCGGCAGTGGCTTTGTACCAGTCTTTGGCGACATGCTGGGCATCGCTGGCGGGTCTCCTTGTCCTTCATCCGCTCCGTCGAGCTGAGACGCCTTGGCCAGCGCTGGGCTGGGCTTGTCCTTTGCTTCTGCGGTCAGTGGTGGTGGTGCTTCAGGCGGCAGTGGCTTTGCACCAGTCTTTGGCGACATGCTGGGTATCGCTGGCGGGCCTCCTGGTCCTTCCTCTGCTCCGTCAAGCTGAGACGCCTTGGCCAGCGCTGGGCTGGGCTTGGCCTTTGCTTCTGCAGACGCTGGTGCTGCTGCAGCAGGCAGGCCTCCGGAATCCTTGTAGCCGCCCTCTGGAGGCATGCCAGGAATGCTCTCGGCCTTGACTGCCGGTGCTGGTGGGGGCGGCGGTGCTGGTGAGGCCGAGGCCACCGGCAAAGTTTCCTGAGCCGGTTCTTCTTTCGCCAAGCAGTCGGAGTCTTCATCGACAATCGCCGACTTCTCAGCGGACCTCGCAATCTGCTGAGCTTGAGTTGGCACAACTTTCACTTCATTCTTCGGCTTCACTGATTGCAATGCCACCGGATCCTGTACGATGGACACCGTCGGCTGCTCTTCTTTTTTTGCAGCTGCGGGTACTTCCGGATCGCAGGGATCTTCAGATGCGGAAGCAGCAGCTTCGGCTTCCTTTGCTTCCGTAGCCCTGGGCCCCGAAGCCGCGCTTTCTGGGAGCACGTCTGCGGTTTCAGGGCCGGCTGGCTCTGCCCCTGACTCCTCCGGAGAAGCCTCTGCCGCTGCTAGCTGCTCCGCCTTGGGCTTCGGTTCCACATCTCCCTGCTGCATGTCTGCTTGTGGCCCCAAATCCCCGTCCGCATTTTCCGAAGAGGGGACCGGCTGCAGCTCCTCCATTTCGGGTCCCTTCGCTGCATCCGACACTTCCCTTTCGGGTGCCTGGGCCTGGGATCCCAATGGCTCGGGATCCTCCTGGGCATCCCCAGGGCCAAGCTCTTGCGGCGAGGTCTCCGGCTCTCCCTCAACTTCCTGGCCCTGCTTTGAAGCGGCCTCCTTGCCATCCTCTTCGTCTTTCTTCTCTGCTTCGACTTCGGAGGGCTCCTGGGCTTCCGGATCAGCCGCCGATTCCGTCGCCACCGACTCCACCTGAAGACGTTCCCTCGTTTCCCGACCGGTTTGGGGGCCTGAAACAAGCTTAAGGCATAAGGGTCTTGGGACTTTGAAGCCTTAAGAGCCTTAAGCCTTGAAGGGCTGAGACCACCGCTACGGACTCGCGTGAGCAGTCCTCTTTGCTTCTGCTTCCTCTGGATTGCCACCGGACTCTGGATTTGAAATTTCTGACTGCGGCGAAGTAAGGATGCTACCTGTAGTCTCCGTTGTAGTTCCTCTTTGTGGTTTATATAACCAATTATATATTAAGGATCCTATAAGGTAACCCCAAAAAGGAACTACAATGGAGACTGTAGGTAGGTGGTGAAGACTGAATACTCATGTCGGTATGAACAGAGGTACAGTTGTAGTGGCAACCTGTCTAGCGATGCCTAGTGTTGTGTCTTGGTCATTTCATTGTGTAAGTGGCCTATGACATCTCCTGCTCACATCGCAACAACAAACCTAGTGAATGGAATCATGTGTATGTTGTTTGCTGCACGCCGTCGTCGTCAAATGAACATGGTGAGAATACTAGACCTCGTAGCAATAGCAACATTCCGAATCGGCCGAGGAATAGTAGTACTACAGAAATCTGTGCAATCTCCGTGTTAGTGATCGTAATCGTCGACATCGTAGCGGCCGTCGCAACCGTCTCTGTCGTAGAGCAGTTGAGCACACAGTAGTCGTGACATTCGTAGCAGTTAGTAGTTGTATCAGTAGCAGACGCAGTAGTTGTAGTAGTCGTCGTCGATATCGTCGTTGCGTTCGCTGTTGCAGCTGCGGTCGAAGTCGCAGTCGCAACGCCCTAGTCCCCTGCAAGTCCCCAAGAACATGGCCTCGCTGGGCTGCAGCCTGCCGTCTTGCTCCAAGAGCCATGCCTCTTCGGCTTCAGGGTTCAGGGTTTAGGGGCCCTTGCAAGACCTTCACCTGAAGGAAATCCTCAAAACCCCAGATCTCCGCCGGGCCATCATTTATGCCTTATAAGGATGCACAGCTAACGTAACAGCCAGCTACTGGTGATGCTAGAGCTGCTGTCTCGTTATGAATAACTTCACTTCAATACGTTTCCCAGTATGTATCGAGAGCGTCACTGGTCTGGCCATCAACACCGTTCAGTGTGACCACCAGTATGGTGGCACATTTGCCGATGTTCGTCTTATCTGCTTGCTATCTAGATGTACTTCCTCTGCTGTCTGCAGCAGCACCACTAGTTGCTAGCAACTCCCGGTGCCCGAACCCAAAAGCCCAGACTCCAACAGCTCTTCTGAAGCCCAATACAACCCATCAACCCTACGAAACCTTCACACAAGCCCAAGCAAAAAAAAAAACATATGAAATGCATGAAACACCTCTGCAACCCGACAGCTTGGGAAGTTCAATTATAAGCCAAACTCCGGATGCGCACCTCAAGCGCAGCCTCAAGGAGCTGCGACGACGTCTTCTTCGCCTCAGGAGAATTAAAGGTTTAGGCTTTTGGGGCTTAGGGTTTAGGGTGTTAGGATTTAGGCTTTAGGGTTTTAGGGTTTAGGCTTTAGGGTCCGCTCAGGGTTCAGGGCTTTGGGATTAGAGCTTGGGGCAAACTGAAGAGCAAAGGACTTAATATAGGGACCTTTCCTCGAGGGTTCCCTTTAAAGAGTTCCCTTTTTTCAGGACTCTCTAGCGCCTCCAAACCCCTTTAACCATGCAATGATAAAACTTACATCGTAAATTCATTAGTAAGGGTTCCCCAGAATTCAACTTACCTTGCTTACGCATTCTGGGCCAAGGCACAACAAAGTCCTGAGAACCCAAATCCCTGTACCTGTGCAAGAAACCACGACAACAGCACTAAACTCTGAAAGGAGTGGCTTCTAACTTGGGAGAAGGCCTGGAGAGAACAAGAACCCCTTATATAAACCTACACCCTACAGGCCCTACACACCCTAAACCCAAGCCTACACCCTTAAAGGACACCTCAACCAAGAAACCTCCGCCCGCCTGCAGCAACCCTCGAAGAACCAGCCGCACCTCGCTGACCTCGCAGGCCGAGGCAGGATGTGTTCCAGGGTCTTTAGGGGATCCATTAAGTGTACCTTGTAGGATTATAGATTCTAGGGTTTATATGGTTTATGGGGCTTATAGGGCTTATAGGGTTTATAGGGCTTATAAGGTTTAGAGGGCTTATAGGGTTAAGGGTCCTTTAAGAGTTCCTGCAAGTGCGCATGTCACGATTCCGTGATAAAGGTTCAGGGAAGTCTGTAGCGATGAGAGTGTAGTTTGGGGCCTTAATAAATAGAATAGGGGTTTGGTGCATATGCTACTATAGATATGATAAGGAACCCCCGAAATAGTAGAACCAGCACTCCGTCCCATGCCGGGTGTAGGTTTGTCCAGGCTTTTACGGGATTCATGTGGGGCTTAGTTGGCTCAGAGTCTACACGGATCATACATAAAGTACATGGGGCACACTCATGGGGCTGCATTGCCGCAGGGTTCGCATGCTGTTCATAAACTTACGTGCTGAAAGGCGTAATGCAGGAACCTAATCAAGAAACCTTGGGCTTTCATTAGGGTTCCTTATATATATATATATATATATATATAAATCTATGGGGGTTATCGGGCCAGGATTTCTTAATCAGGTTCCTACATTAAGCAGCCGGGCCTCGGCTATGGGCTTTATTGGCTCAGGGGCTTAGGGGTTTTGGGGCTCCAGGCTCACTGAACCGCGAGACCTAATGCAGATCCTCAAGTTTTATGGTGTCCTCCGTTTCTGAATGCCAGAGGCCACACTCATAAATAGAAACAGGAAGCCAGAGACCCCACCGTGATGCGAAAGCTTCTGCTTAAGGCTTACTCCAAACCCATATCAAACCTCCTACTTACCTTCACGGCCGAGCCATCCACCCTTAAACCCCCAAAGCTCCAACCCCAAACCCACCAAACCCCAAAAGTCCTTTAAACCTAAACGCCTCAAAAATCCTTAAACCCTCAAACGTCCCCAACGCACCATCGAACCCTGAAGCCGCTAGTTTGCCTTCAACTCAATGGCCTGGATCCTAACCTTAAACTCTCCGAAACCCCCAAACCCCAAACCCCATACCCCTAACCCCAAACCTCAACTCCAACCCCTACACCCCCAAACCCCTAAGGCGCAAACCCTCAACCTACCCTAATCCCTAAACCCTAAACCCCTACACCCCCAAACCCCGAAAGCGCAAACCCTCAACCCAAACCCTCACAGAGACACCTCGGGGCTCTCCCTCTCCAATTGGAGGCCGAGACTCACCTGCTCGGGGGTGGGGTTTAGGGTTATGGGTTGCTTAAAGGGTGCAGGGTACTACAAGGGTCTCTCAGATTACTTTAAGTCTCAACCCTGCACCTAAACCCTACTTTAAGTTTACTTGAGGCGTAGTACCAGGCCACCAAAGCCCCGATATAGGAGCCTTCCCTGCTCACGGAAAGGCCCTCATCTGGGTTACTTAAGGGGCGCTGTGAAGGTACGTACCATAAAGTATCTAGAAGACACCACTACAAGGGTACGATCAGTTTTTACCAGGCACTACAACGGTACTACAAGGTTAGTCTAAGGGTGCTGCAAGGGTACTTCAGCTCAAAAAGGAGAGAATTGGTTTCGGAGTCCGTTCCATTATGCCTATTAGGGACTATGGATTCCGACCCCAAAATTAATGTCAAGAGGTCTGGCTAATTACGGCTTAGGCTCAACTGCTTCGGGCTTAAGGTCGCAGTTTAGGGCTCAGGGTTGAGATGAATGATACTGCTGATGGACAAAATGGTGCATGAC
This sequence comes from Symbiodinium sp. CCMP2592, assembly GCA_905221615.1. Taxonomy (NCBI): domain Eukaryota; class Dinophyceae; order Suessiales; family Symbiodiniaceae; genus Symbiodinium; species Symbiodinium sp. CCMP2592. The sequence goes on along the minus strand of CAJNDT010006088.1, from coordinate 365,491 downwards.
CCAATATAAGGAATATACGAGTCCTTAAGGTAATGCAGGATTTTGTCCATCAGCAGTACTAGTCGGATTGCTTTGTTCCCCTTGTAATGACCATTAATAATCTCATACGGTATCAATAATATGTACGGTTTACAATATGCACCGCCCCAACGCAACAAAAAAGCGTAGTCTAATGATTAAGGCACCCATACTTCTTGCTTCTCCCAGAAATGCCTGGGAGTCGCTTGGACCTAAGGCTGTACATGTTGGGGCTGTGGCTTTAGGGGTTGTGTCGAGATCTTCGGGCAGAACTCTGAAAGATCAGGATCCCCGAGATCGGTTAGTCTTAGAGCCCAGTCCTTGCATGCACTTAGGAATCCCGCAAATGCTTGAAAATGAAGGCTTTGGGGTTTATAGGATTTAGGATTAATGGTGTATTAAACCCTAAAGCCGTAAAACCCCATAATTGAGAACCCCAAACCCTAAACTCCTGAAGCGGCTTTGCTTCGCTGTGACTGACTTACGTGGGTATCACGATCACCGCCACTCCTTGCACCCTCATATTCTACGTCGTAAGGCCCCTACATTAAACCCCACAGGGTCTGGAACTTAATCGACGAGGGCCTCCCGCGAACCGTCGCAGGCGGGGTGAGCGAAGTCGTTCTGAACCCAAAGGACCTCACCACACAGGAAGATGCACCCCAAGGGTAGGTAGGTGTCTTGGATTACGCAGTGGGGAGATCGAGATAGGCACCGGAAAAGATGATGAAAGCCCGAACTGATATGTATATATATATATATATATATATACATATATATATATATATAGAACAGCATCAGACCATAAGAGAAGTGCCAGGCTCTGGTGCGGGTTACGGTTTAGTACTTGTCTGGCACAATATGATATAACCTAAAGTAACATAACATAACAGAACATACAGTAGGATCCTAGTGCCTCCGGATTACGCGAGCCCCGAGAAAAAGACATGGAGAGAACGGAGAAGACGTACCTGAGCTGTCGTACTTGAGCATCTTGTCTTCGTCTCGTACCCCAAACCGTGAACCCCTGAGGAACAATGGACACCTAGTTCAGCATCCAACATGAAACTGAAAGCTGCCTCCCATGCACGGACATCTTCTTCAGGACTGTATGTTGTACTTCATGCCATTACAGCCATCTGCTAGTACCTTGTTAAGACCTTCAGACCCTTTCAAACCTCAAACCCTAGAAGCCGAATAAACCAAAACTCCGCAGGCGCTATAAACCCTAACCCCTACGCAATCCCGACTTCCCCACAAACAAAACCCAAGCATCTGGGCCCAGACAGCCAAATACCCGTTAGGTAAGCTTGTACCCGACATCGTTACCAGGACCCTCGATTATACACTCAACTAAACTACCCGAGCCCCAAAAGCAACTAAACCCTAAACCCCACCCAAAAAAATAACAAAACCCTAAACCATGGCTTAACAGGTGTTTCGACTCTTTGGGCTGGGGTTTTTCTTTGGGTGGGCCTTCGGGTCCTTTGCCAGCAGGCGCAGGCACCGAAGCAATGACGTCGCGTCGTCGAAGACCAGCGCTAAGCGCGAGACCTTCCAGACACGGTTTAGCTTTCCCTGCGGATCTAAGGAAGGCTTTTGGGCCCAAAGACCAGACTATGTAAGGCTCTTGGGCTATTTTGATCCCTATTGTTTTATGTTTGTTAGCAGCTTTTTTCCGCCCGCTCCTACCGCGCGAACCAAGAACGTGGGGTTTAGGGTCTAGGGGATGCAAAGCTCGGGACCTCCCATTTGGAGGATCGGGGGACTGAGTAAGAAATTAGTTATGCAACAGAGAGAACTAAGATTTGCGGTTCAGGACTTCCGCGAGAGGCTTGTGAGACTTAGCCACGGAGCTTGTGCCAAACTTACTAATAAGAAAACCACAAAGACATGGTTACCTACAGACATACATACATGCATGCATACATGCCATCTGCCTGTCTTTGCCAAGCATTATGGATGCTAAACCACAGTGCAGGCTGTCCAAGACAATGAGCCCTAAACCATCCTAAACCCAATACCAAACCCTCAACGCCAAACCCGAAATTCTGAACCCTGCAAGCCCTAAAACCTGACCTTTAACCCAATAACGTAGGAACTTGATTAAGAAACCCTGGGCCTCTAATCCCAACATAGTAGGATTCATATAAGGGTCCCTAATCACGGCCCAAGGTTTCTTAATCAGGTTCCTACATTATAAACTCTACCTTCCGAACCGCTAAATGGTTCCGCCCGCTTCGAGGTGCCTCGCAGGCCCACCACGGGCAGCAACTGCGGCTTCTGCGCGCCTGGAACATGGGCAGCGTCGATGCGTTGCACAAGGATCGTGACTGAGGGTTGGATTTGGGGGTTAGGGGTTTGGGGTTTGGGGCCTATAGCGTCAGAAAGGGGTGCCGCAGGCTCGTTGTTGAAGTATGGTGGATTGTACAAAATAGTACAAAATATGTCACACTTTTGACTCTATACCCCTCAACCTGAACCTAAACCTCAAGAATGAACTTTGATCCTATAACCCCTCAGACCTGAACCTTAAACATCAAGAATGAACGCTAAACCCCTAAACCCTAAAGCCCTAAACCCTAAACCCTAAAGCCCTAAACCCTATACCCAGAAACCCGAAACTCGACGCCCCAAGCTTCCAATTCCTACGTCAACCTTTCGGGAGCACGAAGGGATTTACTTCCCCTTAAAGGAAACTCCAGAAAGTTGGAATATGGTTTCAGGGTAGGATACCCTATGATTTAGCATAAAGGGTTTAGGATAATCATATTCCAACTTTCTGGCTTTTACTATACAGTGGAAAAGCTACACACTCGCCTTTTCGGAAGCCGTTAGACGGCCCAGAACCTGCCAAAAAGCTTATACCTTCAACTTAGAATACTACAGAAGGCTCCTTATTGACTTAATATCCTAGGTGTCCGGTGGAACAAGAGGCAAACCTCTGGGATTCTTTATGGGCATTGTGGTACACCCACAAGGTTACAGGATAGATACTCTACGACTGAGGTATGGTTTAAAATTCCTGTATTTGGGGCTCTCGGGGTTTTAAACAGGGTTCGGAATCTGAGTATGTCGACAATTCAGGATTTAGGGCTTAGGGTTCCGTGATCTCAGGGCTGAACACTTTCAAGCTCCATAAAGACGCCGGAGCACTTCGAGCGAAGTCTGAAACAAGCTCTGCCAAGATTGCACCCCCCAGCCCTAAACCCTAAGCCCTACTTGGAGGCCCTTTTGACTTAGTAAGTAGGGTTAGGGGGGTAAGTTATGGGGATTATCATAGGGTTTCTAGGGGATACTAAGTAGACTTACTAAGTCAAAAGGGCCTCCAAGTAAACTGTAAGCCCAGCAACTGTATGGGGATCTCATTACTGAAGATCAACCAGTAACCAGACTGAGAAGCTGCAGGCCCAGGTACAAGAGTAAAAGTTGAGGGGTGGCATTTAGGGAAACATTTCCATTTCCCTTGGGTTCCTATAGGGAGACACATACCCTGTTGCGAACCCTAACACTACAACCCAGATTCACAACTAGCAGATGCTTCTTGTGCAAGTACTCAGCTTCAGGTTGTTTCCGCCCCAAGCCCGTATTCCGCTAATTCAGGTCCTTGTATGAAGCCCTCACCCCCGAATCCACTGGTCACCACGTGTAGTCCCTGAGCCACAGAGTCCCTTCCCAAAAGTATGCTTTGAAGGTAGATCTCAATCCTTGATAGATCACAAGGTACGCAAACGTGCGAAAAAGCTCGGGGGTGCCTATCCCTCCACGCCGCCCAGTCATTACTGGCTATTCAAGCTTCAATACTTTAATCAGTGGGGTTTTGTTCGGAATTGGAAGTTCGGGTCTGAGTTCGGCGCTTGAAAATATGACACAAAGGGGCGGAAGGTTTCTGACTGAGGGCTTTGGAATTTAGATTCGGGTTTTGGGCATAGCGCCTGCGGCAAAATGTCCTAGGAAACCTTTGTCGGGTGCAGCGATGTGTCGACGATACCCACTGACAACCGAAGCCTCAATGTCAAGTCTAAGGCGTACAGGCAAAACACCTTGTAGTAGCCGCCCACATAGTAACATAGAAACATGACCCTAGCCTGTACAAGCAAATGAGGGATCTCGAGCTGAACTGCCTAAGAGTTCAAGACTCTCCACTGCCTCCATCCGCTCCACTGCCCGCTGCAGAGCTGCCAGCGACTTCACCAAGGGCTCGGAAAGCCTCGTCAGATGATGCTGCTGGGTTAGTGGCAATTACAGGAGTCGTCGTAGTAGTCGTCGTAGTAGAGGTAGAAGTAGACGTAGGTCTAGACGTAGAAGTACACATAGAAGTAGACGTAAGCCAAACCTCGAATATCGACTCTTAACCCCAAACCGCTGAACCCGAAACCCTTAAACCCTAAACCCTAAACCCTAGACCCTAGACCCTAGACCCTAGACCCTAAACCACCAAACATGAAGCATCATCCTGCAAATCAGCACCCGCCCAAGCTGGCAGAGCCACGCTCTCTGACTCTCGTGCCCACCTAAAGGACCCCAAACCTGCATCTCGGCCTTGGGGCTTAGGATTTAGGATTTATAGGGGTTTGGGGTTAGGGGTTTAGGGTTTAGGGTTTAGGGTTTAGAGTGTGTCGAGAACCCCAAAGCTGTTATCGGCTTTAGGGTTTAGGGAACCTCACACCTGCATTTCGGAATTAGGGTTTACGGTTTGGGATTTAGGGTTTAGCGCTTTGGGCTTGGGGTTTAGGGTTGTAGATCCACATCCTGAAGATACAGAGAAATCCTTGTTGTGATGTTGTTGCTTCGTGTGCAGTCATTTTGGTCAGGCCTTTGGGTTGTTTGGGAAGCCGGAGTTATCCAAGCACTGCTTGTGAAAAGGCTAAGGTTTAGAAGTTTAGGGTTGAATCTGGGGTCAATTATCGCACAAGTGTAACAACCCTAAGCTCAGTTGCCTACTTATCGGGTATCATGGCGAACTAAAGGTTAACCTTTTTGATTTTATAGAGGCTATATAGGGATTATACTACCCCAGATTAAAGGATACATATTCTACTACTAGGGTTGAAGACGCAAGGCAACAACGCTTCTGGCCCCAGTCTCGCGGCCTGGCGGTCGCTATCCGATGTAACTATCGCTGCGCAGAAGCGAAGAGCGAATTTTCGAGGATGCATACGAAAATAAGGGACCCTAAAATAGTACCCTAAATAGTAGGATCCTTCTTATAAGTACCCCAAAATAAGGAACCCCGCATTTTCGCAAGGTAGCAGCTGTTTTCAAGCCCTGACATGGGACTCTCCACGCCGCGGCCTCAGGGGAGGAAGCTGAGCTGCCTCGACATCAACGTACGCTTCAGGGTTTTGACTTTGGGTTTTAGGTTTGCTGGGCCCAAGCCTTCCCGTAGGCGTGGCTGTCGTTTTTAGGAGCGCTAATTGGGCCATGGATACAGAAGCACAGCATAAGAAACGAAAGCTGGACCAGGGGCCAGACATCGCTATTCAGGCTTGGAAGGACATTCGTTCCCTCTACGAGGCATCGGCGACTCTGGGTCTTGATTTTGAGGGTTTATGTGGCAAGCGGGCTTACCATGTGAGTTTGGACGGACGTCATCGAGAATCCGACGGCGACTTTTTGCTTAGTGGTTTTCTGGCTGGCAGTTGGATGGAGACGACAACTGCCTTGCAGTTACCTGAGACACCGGTGAAGGTCATTGTCAGGGTTTCGGGTTCAGTTTTTGCAACGGTGGCACAACATTCCAACCACTTACGCATACTTCATGCAGGCCTCAAGCTTCAGGAAGACTTGCCGGTCATTGACACATGTTGCGGCAGTGCTGTCGTGGCAGGGGATGCGATTCTTCGGAAGGATGAAGTCCTTGAGGTCGCTGAGCTTTTCTCAGGTGGCTTCTGCGGATGGTCACAGGGTGTCGGGGTTGCTAGGAACTTCGGCATACCTACACGAATCAAGTGGCTGCTGGACACGGATCCAGCTTGCATACCAGGGGCCAAAGCCATGCATCCAGGCCTCTCGGTTGTGTACCAAGCCTCAGACCTCTGGGCCTCGATTGCATCAGAACCTGCCACGTTCCTTTGCGCGAGCCTAGAACATGTTTGGTGGGCACAAGCACTGGCTTGCAGGCCACCGCATTGTGTGTGCATCTCCGCTCCGTGCCAACCCTGGAGCTCAGCTGCTAACTCACATGGGCTTCAGGATGTAGACGGCCAGTTGCTCTTACATACGCTGGGCATCGCAGCGTGTCTGCAGCCGCCACTGCTGCTGCTGGAACAAGTAGCCGGCTTCAATGGGCATAGCCACTTCCCTGTAATTAGGCAGGCTTGGCAGGATTGTGGGTATAGGATGGTTTGGACCTGCCCCATAGACCTGGTTGATGTTGCCCCTTGCACCAGAAAGCGCTGCCTTTACCTGTTGGCCAGACAAGACCAGAAAGTGCCGCAGCTGCTCACAGAGTGGCCTTCCCTGGGGAGGCGCCCAACCTTGGGCACCTTCGATTGCTTGATCAGCCCGCCTGTTGAGATGTTAGAGGCCTCTGTTCCTACGGAGCAGGCTCTAGACAAATACCTTGATCCGTGGTTTTTGCCTGCAACTACTTACGGCACTGGCAAGGCTGTTGATGTGTGGACCCATCGCGTTCGCTCGTTGGACGACCGGGCTTCTTGCTTCATGGCCCAGTACCATTACCAACATGAATTGCCCGAAGGCCTCCTCGCACGGCACGGCTTGTTTGGCTGCTTGGTCCAATCCACAGCAGGCCCGCGCTTCTTCAACGGAGCTGAGATCGCAATTATGCACTGTGCTACCTGCCCTGTCTGGCTCTCCCGAGACGACAGGGAGCAGATGAGACTTCTGGGCAACAGCCTTTCCCCTGCCCAGGCAGTCTTCCCTCTGGCATTGGCATTTCAGACCTTAGGCCATCACGTTTCCACTGCCCAGCTGCTGTTGCAATGCCTTGCCCTCCGAGTGAAAGCTTCAGCGGCTCGCTTCATCCATCTGGAGGAAGGCTGGTTGTTGTGTAAGCAAGGCTCTGAATACGAGGCTCTCTCAGCGGTCCTCACCTGGTCTCCGGTACAGACCAAGCCGACAACAACGGAAGGCCTTTCTATGTTTCGACTTCAGGCCTCAGATGAGGACCTCACGCTTGTCATTGCGCCTGGGATTCGCCTTAATCAGGTACTGCCACTACTTGCGGGGGCCCTCCCGACAGAAGTCTATGCTCAGTTGCAACCAGAGGCTGTTCATTCGGCTGCCAACATCATTTCAGGTCCCACCACCGCTGAAGCGTGCCTGGACATAGATTTTGTGCCTGCACTTGAAGCCTTCATTTCCGTGGCAGCATCACAGTCTGAGCTCTTGTTTGTGCTGGGCCATCAAACATTGTACGCCCTGGAGACACAAGGTCCTTTGCTTTTGTGGGGACTAGGACAAATAATGTCCTTGGAAGGCTGGCGAGAGGCAGACCTTGCCGCACAAGATTTCTGGTGCAATCTTCAAGGTTGTCAAGTCATGTGCCGGGGCGATTTTTCGGGCACACTGCACTTTAGCATTCGAGATGCTTCCGAGCCCTTCTCCCAGTGGTGCTTAATGCTCGATATGCTTCCGGCCTTTCAGGTGCTAGCGCAGGCTGCTCCTCCGCGCCTCGGTGTTTCAGGACCCCATGTCTTGGATATATGCCGGGCCTTTCCTGTGCGCCACTTTGCAGCCCTGGGCTGGGACTCACAACTCACGCCTTCCCTTCAAGGTGACCAGGTGCAAGCCCACATCCTCTTCGCCCCGAGGTACAACCACCTGAGGCTCTCTGTGCCTATGCTGTGGCGCGCCTGCCACAAACAGGTTTTTGTTGGCCTGCTGCAAGGCATGCAACAGGTTGCAGTGCACAACTCCGATAAGGTTTGCCAGGTCAAGGTGCAATGGCAAGGTGTTTGCCTCTGGCTAGGCTCCCTTCCGGAAGCGCTTGAGTTTGAGGACCTTGCTCACCTCTGGAGTGAAGCAGGTCGCCCCTTTCCGTGCCCTCAGCCCGTGCGGCTCTTCTCGGGCCCAAAACAGATTGCTGGGGATATCTCCTTAGGAGAGGCTCGCTTAGGCCCGGTTCCACCTGGTTTCCTGACTAAGGGCCGGTACCTGCTTGTCAGCCTCATGCCTGAGACCAGGGGCGGAGGAGCAAAGGACGCCAAGTACCATTCAGCACAGAATGCCCTGGCTCAATTCTTTCTTGAAAAAGGTTGGCCTCTGGCCACCACCACAAAGGCCGTGGATGCCATTCTGTCACAGGCAGGAGCGGCTCGTGCTCAGCGTGCCCTGGACTCTGCAGATCCACAGCATCGGTGGCATCAAATCCAGGCCCTCTGTCAGCAATGCCATGTTGAGGTCCCTGACTTGCCATCCAAGGCCATGAAGGCTACCACTGCGGTGCAGCAAGAAGCCCACAAGCGCTATCAGCGCCAGGTACAACGCCCTCAAGCTTCTGCCTTCCAGTTGGCACCGGGATTCTTCCGCAACGAAGACAATACGCCCGCCACTGTGCTGTCCCAGCTCCTACCTGGAGCTTCCGGGGTCTGTCTGGTGGATGCTGCTGAAGCACCCAGACTACTTCAGGCCTACACTCAATCCTGCCCCGACGAACTGGGGCTGGTCATCCTGGGACATGAGTGCCCTGACAAATCATCCTGCCAAGGCGCCTGCGGAATGCCCGCCACCACGGGACAGGGCGAACAGGTCATCCTACATGCATGCTGGCATAACCTCGGCCAGAGGGCCCTCCACATCCAGTGCGAGCATGATGTCACTATGGCACCACCTGAAGCAGTCTGTATCTGCTTTACTGTGTATAAGGATGAGCATAGCAGCCCAACGGAGTGGCAGAATTTCACTGCCAATCCTGTGCGCAAAGTGGTGGAACGCCTCAAGGACTGTGGGGTTGAGGTTTCATTGGGCACTCCTTGGGGCCGCAGCTTCCGGTCTGATAACAAGGCCGCCACGCCTTCAGATTGCGAATCAATTCAATTTCACTGCCGCATCCCCCGCAGCGAGCTCCTGCCCTTGTTGCGCAAGTCCGGCCACAATGCAGTGTATGCCACTCCAAAGTCCTGGCGTAATGAGATCCTCTCCGGCTTCTCAGTGCTGTGGGTACCAGGAGGAAAAGACGAGGCCGTGGCACAAAGCCTGCAGCTCAAAGACCAACTTGGAATTGTTAGAGCCCGGCAAAGATTTGGGATTCGGGTGGAAGAATCTGCCTTCTCTGATGCCTGGGCTTTGCTCAAACCAGGCACTGCAGCACCCCCCAAGGTGGCAGTCACGTCGTTGTACAAACTCCTGTCGGTTCCGCCTGACATCCGCAGTCAAGATCTCCAGGAATGGGCCGCTAAACTTAAGTGGACTGTCAGGCCACTGCGCTCCTTGGGCCCCCGGGAATGGTTGGTCGGCGCCGATGGGCCCCCCCCGCAAGGCCTTTATAGTATCAACCGCCAAGCCATCTTGATACAGAAGGTTGAGGCCAGGCAAGTTCACCGCCCCATAGTTCAAGCAGGCAAGCTGCCTCGGGCCACTCCGGGCCCTGATGCAGTCCCAGATGCTGACCCACTCCAGGCCAACGATCCCTGGAAGAACTACTTACAGAGCAACAGCGCTGCCAGCGCTGCCCCGGCTCCGCCTCCAAGAACACCGGCGGCACCGACACAGCGTAAGTTTGATCAGCAGGATGAGCGCCTGCAACGCCTAGAGGCTGGCCTCGCAGAGGTCCAGAGGGGCCACCAGGCCATGGCTCACCAAGTAGCCAGCTGCCAGACCCAGGTTGAAGGTCAGGTCAATCAAGTCCGTGCCGAGCTCGGTACGTTCGCCCGCGACTTCCAAGCCCAACTGTTGGCCAATGCTGAGGCGCAGCGCGAAGCTCAGGCGCAGCATCAAATGCAACTCCAACTAGGTTTACAGGAAATCAAGAACATGTTGCAGGCCTCCCCACGTCGTGCCACCACTTCCGCTAAGAGAGGCGTTGAAGGATCAGGCCCGCAGCCGGCCATGGAGATTGACCACATGTGACAGCCAACGGCCGCCATCACTTTACTGCCTGGGTATGGTGGTGGCCTCCAGTGTGCGCGCATTTTGCGCTTCCGGCACAACACCAGGCAAACTACGCAGGCTGCCTCTGTTGGCACTTGGCCACGGGGTGACCTACCATGGGGATGGGCAGAAACTCCTGCCCGGGGTTCTTGGTTGATGTATGACAGGAGAGGCAACTTCGTTCCATGGTTCCTGGGATTTCGTTTCGGGGAGGCGTCGCACCCAGGCCCTGCTTCTTCACAGTTTTTTACGTTGGCTGTCATCAACCCTACAACCATTCTAGACAAGGAATGGCATTTACAGCAAGTCGGAGCTGATGTGCTCCTTGCAAGCGAAACTTCCGCCAACGCGCGTGTACAAAAGATCATGACTTTCAAACTCCGGGGTAAGGGGTTCCGTTGTATGTGGGGCGCTCCCACTGCCGATAGATACCATTGCACAACTGGCCTGCCTATGCTGCGCAGCTTCGCCCTAGGTGTCGCTGCCTTCTCTAAGGCCCCTTGTCGCCCGCCTGTACAGCCTCTGCCAGCCGACCTCTCCGCCAGCTGTCGGATTACTGAATGTTTCGTACGGCTCAAAGCCTTGGAGATCAAAGTGATAGTGGTTTATGGTATGCCCAGGTGCCTGCCAGATGCCTCTCAACACAACAACCGCCTCCTGGCCTGGGCCCACGAGCGAGCCACCACCTCCTGTGTCCCAGCAATTGTCGGAGGAGACTTCAACGTGCTGCCCCAGGATCTTCCTGCCTGGAGTGCCTTTGCACAGCAAGGCTGGATGGAGTTGGGCGAATTTGTCGCCACAGTTCATAACATAGAGCTGCCGTGCACCTGCAAAGGTGCCACCAGATTTGACACCTTCCTGCTGCCACCATGTCTGCTTCAATTCTTCCACAATGCCGATGTTCTGGAGGACTGTCACCTTTTCGACAGTCATGCGCCAATGCGCCTGCATCTGCGTGTGCCTGGTCCCATGGTGCCAAGATGGATCTGGCCTGCGCCTAAAACCTTCACCGACTTGTTACGCCAGACCTCTGATCTTGAAGAGCACTACGTGCGGCAAGCCCACAACGTGCGGCCGGTCTTTGGCCACCAGGTGCCGGAAAACCAGGATGGGGACCAACTCCGCTTGTGGGCCGCTACGGTTGAGGAAGCTGTGCACACAGCCCTTCAACAGCAGAACAGGGCGGATCCCACCAAACAGCCCGTCAAAGGCCTCCCCACTGCCTACCGTGGCCGCTGCCGACAGGTTGACCGCAAAGTGGCATGCCCACCTCGCCTGCCCCGAGCAGGCCGTAACGGAGACCCGGAACCATTCGATGAGGACACGACGGTCCTTGGCCGACAAAGGCTCCGGCAGCTACGACGCTTGGTCACTTTCCGTCAGGGCTACTTGAAACACCAGGCAGGTACTTTCAAGGGGGCCTACTCACATGATGGCTGGCCCGTTTCTTTGCACAGAGAGTGGCAGGCCATCACCAAGGCCCCGGGCTATGGACGGACCTTTCCTTCCTGGGTGCTGCAATGGCCTTGTTTTCTTACTTGGCCCACCGGCTTTCCCCCATTGCCTTACCTAGAAGATTTGATCAGCTTTGTCAGATTTGATGTGGAGGCCCTTAATCGCCAACAGGCAAAAATGAAAAATGCCATGTTCCGCTTTAAGCTCGACGTGGACGAAAAAGATTACGGCTGTTCCAAAACATTTGCCAGAATCCGCCCCCCGAGCAAGCCTCCCTTCCACTCTGTCCAGGTGCAATCGTGTCAGGAAGTGCAGACCTGCTGCTTTCACAGCCACCAGTTGCGCAGTTTTCACGTGCCAGACGCGACCAAATTTGATCTTCTCTGTCAGGTCTTTTACTGCGCCGTCCCGGGCCAGGTTACAGCTAAACAAGGCAACGAGGTAACAGTGCTCTTTCCTCAAGACGATGATGTTGTCCTCCCACTCCGAGGCCAGCTAGTGAGGTCCAGAAAGGACTGCTCTTGGCAAGGTGTCGTGGGAGCTTTGATGGATTATTGGCATCCAATCTGGAACCGCGACACCAGAGCCGAGGAGGCAGATATCTCTCATTGGTCCCAGTTCTCCACATTGCTTCATCGCCTCCACAGCCCTTGCCCGCCCTTCGAGGTCAACATGTTGGATGCACAAGCGTGGCAGCATGTGGCTAAACGGCTGTCCCCCCACAAGGCTAGAGGCGTTTGCGGGTGGAGTAATAGTGAGCTCAGGGTCCTTCCTCTCGCGGCTTTGAATGATTTAGCAGTAGTTCTGCACTGCCCTGGCCGAGCATGCTTCCCAGCCGATCTCCTCCGTGGAAGGGTTGCAGTCTTGAGCAAAGTAGAGGCCCCCTCCTGCGCATCGCAAGCAAGACCCATCACAATCTTTAGTTGCCTGTACAGGCTCTGGACACGGGTCCTCTGTACACAGGTGCTAAAGGTCTGGAGTTATACGCTGCCCTGCGGTGTTGCCGGCTGCCTTAAGCATCGGTCCGTCGTGGATCTGAGCTACAGCATTCAAGCCGAGCTGGAAGAGAGTTTGCTGGACGGCACTGATCTCTCAGGCTTGTCCCTGGATTTGCGTAAGGCCTTCAACTTCCTGCCCAGGTGCCCCATTGCTCAGGCCATGATTTTCCTTGGCGTGCCGGCCACTGTCTGCCAAACCTGGCGGAATTGTCTCAGCAACGTCCAAAGACATTTTGAGATTGATGGTAGCCTCAGCGCTGGCCTTCCTTCAACAACTGGCGCGCCGGAGGGCGACCCGGTTTCCGTGCTTGCCATGCTGGGCATCTGCTTTGTTTTCGTGTCAGCCCTGAGCGGTCTCGTGCAAGCCCGCACCTACATGGACAATTGGACCTGGTCCACAGACATGCCAGACTGTCACGGCCCGGCTTTGTTGGTCCTACAGGACCTCACAGAAGGTTTGAGATTAGAAGTGGATTGGGGGAAAACCTACGTCTGGGGCACCCAACCTGTCTCCAGAACTTGGTGGCGTGACATTGGCCCCACCTTCCTCCCTGACGGGCTCCGCTTACCAGTGGTGTCACATGTGCGGGAGCTGGGCTCCTTTTTGCAGTTTAGCCGGAAGCCCGTTCGCACCGGATTCACTGACCGCACAGAAGATGCCATTGCCCGACTCGGCAAGCTGGCCAAGGATCCGCAAAGCCTCAAAGTTAAAGCCAGGGTCCTCCAGGGCGGCATCTGGCCTTTCCTCTTCTTTGGGACGGAGGGGCTTAGCCCTTGCCTCACCTCCATGCAGAAGCTCAGAGGCCACGCTGCCCGAGCGCTTGTGGGTAATCATCATACTGTGTCCCCTCACGCTGCCCTGTACTTGTCCCCAGGAGCCACTGATCCTGAAGTCTACCTCTTGGGCCATCACCTACGGCAACTCCGCAGGATGGCGGACCTGTTCCCGTCCCTTGCAAGACAAGTGTGGCATCGTTTGATCACGGTGAACCCCTCCCAGCGCTCCGTCTGCGGCCCTGCTGGCGCCCTGCAGATCTTGCTGCACCGCAACAATTGGGTACCGAAAGCGGACGGTTGGTGTAAGGGCCCCCTGCATTGCGCCTTTCATGTCTTTCGCACGCCTCCACAGCAGATCCAAAAGGCCGTCCAACAGGCGTGGGCAGATGAAGTCCAGAACCAGGTTCTGCATAGAGCCGGTTTACAGAGAGCACCAGCCCCGGACGCCATCACCACACACAAAGCCCTTAGGACCTTTAAGCCCTGGGAGCAGAGGATCCTGCTTCGACATGTCGCCGGTGGCTTTATGTCAGGAGCTGAGAAAGCTTCATGGTCACGGGAGGACCACGAGCATTGCCCATTGTGTGGTCAGCAGGATACAAAGGCACATCGGGTCTTCGAGTGTCAGCCACTGGATGCGGCTCGCCAGGAGCATCAGACCGTGCTCCAGCAGGTACAAGGCTCTTGCCCCTATTGGACACATATGACATTTGCTCCGCTACCAAGTGAGGCTCCCCTCTTGAAGCTCATACTGCAAGGGTTGAAGTTGCCGCCCCTGGCGTCGCCAGCAGCGGCAGCATCGCAGCTTTGTCTCTTTACGGACGGTAGTGCTCAGTACAACAACACTGCCCAGGCCAGAGTCGCCACATGGGCAGTGATTCGGGCAGATCCTGAGTGGAAACAGGAGATTGCAAATGGTGTGCCAGGTGCTCAGACAGCTGGCTTTCAGATCCTTGCACAGGGTTGTGTTCCTGGTGAACAGTCGGTGCCTCACGCAGAACTTTCAGCGATAATCTGGGCTGCAGCATGGGCAAGCCAGACCCCGTGTACCGTGGATATTTATGCAGATTGCCAGCCTGCCATAGATGCATGGGAAGAGTGGCATCGCGAGGGTTTCCCAGCTGTGCGACATAGAGCTTTCGCTGATCTGTTTCATGAGGTGAGCCCCGCCCGACCATGTACTCTGCACAAAGTCAAGGCGCATCGCACAGCTCAGGAAGTGCAGCAGATGTCTACTGAGGACCGTTGGGCCACCTATGGTAACGAGGCGGCAGATTCGGCAGCAAAGGCCGCTTTTGCCTCCTTGCCCGACTACATCAAGGATACTGCGCAACAGGTTGCCTCCCACTGTGATCATCACCAGGGCCTGCTCCGCTCTTTCTGCCGAGCTTTGGTCGACATTGGTGTGTTGGATATCAAGTTGAGAGGCGAGGCCAAAAAAGTACAGTTACCTACACCGACGGATGCCTCAGACCAGCTGCAGCATCTTCTGGAACGTTACGGCAGGTGGCAGGTGCCATCTGGCACTTGCCAGCTACCGGATGTGTTGGAATTAGACTGGGCCGGATGGAGCTTTGGCCAACAATTTGGAGAGAACTTGCTCGACTGGATGCGCGTGCTTGTTTGGCCCACTTTACCAGTGCCAGTGAGCCATGACGGCCAAGTGTCTTTCCTGGAGTTATTGTTTCATTTTGTTTGGACCACGCGCGCCCCGCCTCTGGTACAACACAGAAGACAGAACGACCTGGTGTACATACCGCTGCCTCAGGCCCTGGATGCCTTGCTACCGTGCGGGATTCCGCAGTTGGTGACCATCTTCAAAGCTGCTCTCAAGCAACTGGGCCAGCGCTACAATTTTCGGCCTTGGCCGGGGTTGGAAGTCAAGGCGGTCCCGCATCTTCGCTGGCTGGGAGTTACATTTGCTTCACCAGGTCTCTCCGTGCGGCCAACAATGCCAGGGAACTGGCTATCAGACTTTCAGTGGATGTGTCAAGGCGACATGGCACATAGGATCGGCTCTTTTTGCGACGCCTAAAACGGGCAGTCGTCAACAGGACTCGCGAACAGGACTCTCGGGTGCATCGGTGTCAGTGTGCGTGCATTTCTCATGTGCGTTCAGCTGGCCTGTTTGCACCCTCCATACAACGGTAAAGGTTTGCTGTTTTTTAGGGTTTAGGGTTTATGGTTTTGGGTTCGGGGTTTAGGGTTTAGGGCCTGGAGTTCGGGCCTCGGGCTCAAGACTGTAGGCTCCACGGCTTGGCGATCGAGGTTCCGGGACCTTTGCAGGGCTTCGGGTCGTGTTTCCTGTCGCGGGATTATGTTGGAACTCAATTAGAACAGCGTATTGGGGATCCCGTTTTATGACTTTTGATCTGCAAGCGTCCAGGCTTTGGCGACTTTAGTCTCGAGATAGCAGCTCCTGAGGCAGCATCCTTGCTGAAACACTCATGACTGAGGCCACACAGCAGCTCAGGCTTTCACTTACCTTTGGTCAGTAGGGACTGGAAGAATGGTAGTAATAGTAGTTATAATTGTACCCCATTCCTCCATTCCCTACTAACCAAAGGTAAGGCTTTCAGCACTAAGATCAGAGATCCCGAAACCCTTTGCCTCAAACATGAAATCGCGCAGAGACTCCTCTCAACCCCGCACTTAAAGCCCTCGCCCCAAATCCGAAAGCCAAGCCCCTGGTCTACGAAGCCGGAGAAGCCCTAACACAAAGCCCAGACCCTAAACCCCTAAACCCTCAATCCTGAACTCTGAACCCTTCGCTCTGAACCCGGCAGGCCTCTATCGCATCAAGAAGATCCCCTGGGTCGAAGTCGCGCGAGGCCAGGACCAGGTCCTCGGCTCGCGTGAAGGAACAGGTTCAGGGTTCCTTTTAAAGTGATCTATAAGGGTTCCCTTAAGGGCTCCTAAGAGGGATCTATACGATTTTAGGGTTTAGGGCTGTTGAGGGGTTTAGGGTTTAGGGGTTCGGGGATTAGGGCTTAGGATCTAGTGGTTTAGGGGTCTAAGGGTTCAGGGGTTTAGGGGTTTAGCGGTTTAGGGGTTCAGGGGTTTAGGGGTTTAGGCGGTTCTCTCTTGTAAGCGCGCTGTCTCCAGGGCGCAGCGTAGCCTGCCTTGACAGACACACACTACGCCGTGAAACACGAACTCGCACATGACAAAGAAGCACTCGACCCTCTCCCCAACAACACATCTCCTTCGCCAAGGGGCTTAGGGTTTAGGGGTTGGAGGTTACGGTTTAGGAGTTGGGGTGTTGGGTTCGCTGTAGAGCTTGGCTTCAAGAAGTCACGTTACGTTGGCATGCATGCAACTTGGCGTAAGTTGCCATAACAACAGAAAAGATACCACAATACATTGGCTTAAGTTACCGTACCATGAGAAGAAAGGTGCGTTTCTTAAACCAAGACTTCTCTTTCTCATTCTGGTAGCTTGCCTTAAGTCCCTACATAAGAGCCCAGTATCCAGCTTGGCGCGGGCCGCCAACTGGTCCTTGGACGAACCTCAGCTGCAGCTTGTCGAGTCCAAGCTCTGTTTTCCTAGCCTACAGCCCTAAACATGAAATACGATGTGCGCATTCACAATGAAATATAGTATATTCTGCTACATACTACTGGATGTATAAGATAACATAGTATTCGTGTGAGGCCAGCGTAGATCCGGAGCGTTGCTCATGCCGGGTCGGCGGTGGTTTAGTTTCGAAAACCCGCAGCCCTACCGCCGAAGTCTCAGGGTTTGCAGGCCTGATAGAAGCCTTTAAAGGATCCCTATTCTGATTATTAAGGCCCCTATATTGCGGTCCAAGGTTAGGCATTGTGTGGTATAAGGTTTAGCGCGGTCGTGCCTCGGCATTACGGTTGAGCTATCTTCAGGGCTGGCAATGCAGGGTTAAGAGCTGCCAAAGGGCTTCGCGAACTAGAACCAGCACTGGCTGCGCCGCATCTATTAAAGAAAAGAGCTGCTAACGGCCGAACATCAGAGACTAACAGACCCAACCCCTTGAGTAGAGCTGTAGCCTGAAGAGACAGCGATACGACAGCAATCTCTCGGCCCTAACTGAAGTCCCCTTCACGCCACTTTCGGGTTGACTGCTGCAGCGAACTGCAATGGTGCTTGAGCCATTGCATTCTCAAGAGGACTTGGAGCGGATGCACTGAGCCCCCCTGAGCCCTACAACATCCGTCTGACCCAGGCCATAATCCGAAACCCTTACACAAAAACTGAATCCCTGAACCCGAGACGCTCAACTCTGCGACCTCCTGCAGAGGCCTTAATCATCAGAACAAGGTCTGGGGGGTTCCTTATTACACCCCTTAGGGTTTAGGGTTTAGGGTTTAGGGTTTAGGGGTTTAGGGTTTAGGGTTTAGGGTTTAGGGGTTTAGGGTTTAGGGTTTAGGGTTTAGGGTTTAGGGTTACCCTATTCTAATGACTAAGGCCCCTTCACTACGTCCTGAACGGCCCAGCTGCTCGTCCATGACTCTTTCTCCTCCTTGCACCGGTTCTCCTGCAAGCTGGGGCCGCTAGTTCAGCTTGGGGATCGGTACTGCTGATGATAAAAACATCCTGCATGGCCCATAGTAAGGAATAGACCTTCATATGCTATAATTCCCATAATCTCTAGGGGGTTTAGGGATATAGATCCTGCATTACCCATAATAAGGATTATACCATAATTCCCATAGCCCAGGTTCGTGAAGGTAATGCAGCATCAACCATATCATGGGGATCCTCTTCTCCTCAATTGAGACAGGCTGCCCTGAGCCGGAACACAGCAACATTTGTGCCTCCTTCTTAGACGGCATAGAAGGAACCCCAAGGAATAGTGCTGCTAAGCATTCCGGCCCCTACAGTACCTGTTAGCGGTTAGCGTTCCTATGACCCCTGTTGTAACAATCCAAGTTACTAAGACTGAAACCCTTTGTGATAAACAGTGATAGTCCCGTATTAGCCACAGTCCTCATAGTACGCACATGGAAGCTTCAGAAACGAGGGAGCCCTTATATAGAATCGTGCAGAAGCCTCAAGAACCGGATCCTGACTCTAACGACGTCCAGAGATTACACTTGTTCTGAAATCACGCATCTTCTACTAGGAGAAAAAAGGGCAGCAATAGTCATAGTTGCACTACTACCCAAGCTTGCAAAGCTGCCCCTGCAAGAAGATACCATGAAAACATAGATACCAATGACTGCCATATAGACCCTTGACCAAAGCCCCCAAACCCACACCAAAGAAAGAAGAAGCCCAACCCTACATGCTAAACTTCAAACCCTTGAAGCCTAACCCTAAACCCTAAACCCTTAACCTGCCCCAAACCCCTTGAGTTTTAGAGCCGCAAGGCCCGCTCCCAGGGCACCTTCGTGTTTTTCACGTGTTTTTCAACCAAGAGCCCAGGGTAGGGTGGAGGGGGTGTAGGGATGGAATGCCGTCGACGCGATTAAGTTTTGGGTTAGGTGAGGTTAAACTCTGGGATAAATCCGATACCCACAACTGAAACGGCAATGACAGTCTTACATCTACTATTTGGGATTATGATTATTGGTATCACGATTATTATGATGCTCCGAGCAAGCAGAGCAGCGCGAAGAAGCCAAGAGGATGAGACAAGCAGCTCTAGTAAACAAAATTGCAAACAAAAGCCATAATACGCATTTATGTATACAATAGAGTGAAATGCCAACAAGTCATACCATCAACGCAGGACAAGTGCTGACAATCAAGTCAAGCAACACGATACACACATATCTCTACACATACATATATGTGTGGATATATATATATATATGTATATATATATATGTAAATACATATATATATATATGTGTGTATGTATGTATGTATGTATGTATGTATGTATGTATGCACATATGCACATTACACCTCATTGCTTATTCAGCATATGCTTACATAGTATATGCCTATATACATAAGCATGCGGATAAACAGATATAAACACAAGTGTAAGTATAAGTACATACATATCAGTATATATATATATATACATATATATATACATATATATATATATATATATCTACTACCCTGTCAATATTGGCATCACGAGGATAGGAAGAGATTCGGCCCGGTCTCCAGCTCCGTCCAAGCCAGCTCCAAGGCCAGCGCGGCTGCCTCGCAAGCGCTGCCCCGGTGGTCGGTTGCTACATGTAGGGTTTAGGGTCACAGCGGTTTAGGGTTTAGGGCCTTGGGGGTTTAGGGTTTTGGGATTTGGGGTTTAGGGTTTTGGTGTTGAGGATGTAGGGTTTAGGGTCTTGGGGGTTCAGGGTATAGGGTTTGGGTTTTAGGGTTTTGGGGTTTAGGATGGCGGTATTAGGTTAGGGCTTTGAGGCTTAAGGTTTAGGGTTTGGGGTTTAGGCTTCGGGGTTCAGGGTTTGGGGGTTTAGGCCTCAGGGCCTGGAGATGTTAGGTTTCGGGTTCAGATCGCTGGAGATGTAATATGGGCCTTCAATAACTAGAATGGAGTTTTGGCCCCTAGTCTTGGCACGATTCTGGAGCCCCGAGGAATCATGCTGTTGCTGTTCGGATCGATCTAGCTAAACCCCCCCTAAAACCCCTGAACGCCTAAACCCTAAACCAGCCTACCCATAAACCCTAAACCCTAAACACAAGACGAGCACCTCCCCTCGCCTAACTCGGCTTAGCCCGGCACCTCGCCCACCTCCGTTCCGGCCTCGATGGCTGTCAGCTCCTGATCTGACGGGTTTGAAGAAAGCAAGGACAAAAGTATAGACGTTTACATGGAGGTTTCCGAAAATTGGGGGTGCCTTGTTTTGGGGTCCTTATAATAAGGATCCTACTACTTAGGGTACTATATCAGGGTCCCCTATTTTCGGAAACCCCCACATCATTATGGTTCCTGTAAGGAACAACTCAAAAAGTTCAACCTGAAAGAAGGATCCCGACATTTTCGGGTCTAGGGGTCCGTTACTCATGTCATAAGGGGCTTAACATTTCAGGTTCCGTGTTAGGAGTACCTTGTTGTCGGGGGTGCAGATTCCGACAACCCTAAACCCTAAACCGGTTGGAAATCAAGGCTTCGGACGCTCTTGACCGCAATGCACATCAGCCAGCAGAGTGTAGTGGGGCGGTAGGATGTCCGAATCCCATTCCGGTGGGCTCAGCTTCCTTTTAGCTAGGCAAGCCACTCACTTTCGGCTTGAACTGATTGCGAAGCATTTGAGACAAAGTACTTTGAGCAAGACCTTCTCTCGCTATCTCGATGCCTCGGGTGGAGCTGACCCTAAACCCTACACCTCAAACCCCGAAGCCGCAGCCCGAAACCCAGACACCCTCACACCCACACCCCAAACCCCACCCGTAAACCCGAAACCCTACAACCCTGAAACCTCAGCCCGCAGGCGTCTGAAACCTAGAAACGCCAAAACAAGCCACATCTGAAATGTCTCATTTTACACACCCTTTCAGAAATCTGTGGTAACTATGGGGTTTAGGGCTCTGGGCTTAGGGAGTTTAGGTTTAGAGTTTAGAAAAACCCTCTACATCTGGAGAGCCTTGTGCCGTTCCGTCGCCCGGGCTGCGATCGCCTCAGATTCGGCGGCGGCGGCGGCCCACCAGCGACCTCGGCGACTTGCTCGGAACGGGACGTTAAACTACACTAGGTTCTTGAAAAACAGAAAAGCGAAAAAGTAATAGCAATAAGTATGGGGTTGCAAGAGGCTTTCACAATCTTTGAATGGATTAAATGTGTCTGGAGCGGAGTTTTCTCGGGCAAGGTTTTCGGTGTCACACCAGCATTGAAGTGTCTTGGGGCTTCTCTGTCAAGAAATGTGGCTTGGTTCCTTAATGGCTGGGGGTTAATGTAGGGGCCTTTTTTATAATCAGAGTAGGGTTTGGGGGTATAGTATACTATAGGTATAGTAAGGAACCCCCAAAACCCAGTTACCTATGCTAATGCTGAACGGAAATATCACTCCCGCGCAACACCCAGAAGTTTGCGCAGAAGGAATCGTCTGTTCATGCAACTCTACACCCGAGGACTCAAAACGGTCTCCAAGCTCGAACCCTGACGGTTTGCAATCCACGCTATGTAAAACAAACAGCCACAAGTCCTAAACCCTAAATCTTTCCGTAAACCCCTAAACCCCTAAACCCTAAATCCTTTTATAAACCCCTAAACCCTGAACCCTAAACAATAAACCCCTAGACCATGAACCCAACCAAACCTTAACCGGCTTAGGGGAAGCTCTGAAGTAGGAGACCATAGGGGCCTTAGAAGTTAGAATAGAGTTTTGGGGCCCTTCTATGCTATAATCATAATAAGGAACCCCGAAATAATCTAGATAGGTAATTATTGAGGCCCCTATATTAACTTCGCAGTTACCGATCCCTTTCGATGCGAAGCGCCGCAAGCCCTTCATGTGTGGCTTCGATCTTGTCTTTAGGTGTGTTTAGGACTTCAAGGCTCCACAGGGCTCGGGGTTCAGTGTTTAGGGCTTAAGGTTCAGGGCTTCATCTAGCTTGAACCCCACCTCCCGGCCCAATCCCAACGCCGCGCTCTGTGGTCCCAACCGCCAACGGCAAGACTCACAGGCAAGTCCATGTACTCCTCAAGACGACTTGATCAAGACTTGGGCTTGAGCCATTGGTTTTTGGGCTGAGGGTTTGGGGTTTCGGGCTTTGGGCTTCATGTAGTAACCTGATTAAGAATCCCTGGCCTTATAAATCCAAAATAGTAGGATTCATATAAGGAACCCCAATAAAGGCCCAAGGTTTCTTAATCAGGTTCCTACATTAGGGTTCAGAGCTTCTTTTCGGGGTTGGTCGTACATAGTCCGGCAAGCAAGGCAGCAAGCGACTCATTAGACGACAAGGCTTCATGGCTCCCTCCTCCCAAGAACTTCATCCAAACGCAAGCAAACAAACCCATTACACTGGCTATAGCCCATGAATGGAACAACATCACCCGATCCCGTTCTCGATGCCTGGATCAGGGCCCTCCCGCGAACACCTCAGTTGCTTGCACGGCTATTTCTGCGTCCTTCCATAGGTGGCTTTCGAGCCGTGGACTAGCAATGGGGCCTGAAATCCAAATATGGGGGCCTTGATAATGAGAATCTGATTGGGGTAGACGATACTGTACTGGAGTAGTTAGCAACAGTGTCCCCTTTTTGTAAAGGTTCCCTCCCCTAACCCCCTGGGATGCTGGCTTCTTTGAAGCCGGACACACTAAACCCTAAACTTAACCCCTAAAACCTAGCCAAAAAAAAATCCTACACCCTAAAAGTGTCAACCCTCTTCCTCTTCCCGAAACCCCAAACCCTGAACTTCATGCAGTAGGGTTCAGAGTCATGCTGGGTGGGGCTCATGCTATTCCTCTGTTTGGAAAACCTTTATTGCACCCCATGCAACAAGAAGGTCGATCTCTATATACAAAGGCCCCTTTAAAGGAAGGACCAACGGAGATACACACATCCTAAACCCTGAACCCCAAACCCGAAACCAATAAACCCCTAAAACCTAAACCCTCAAGCGAAACTCTGCTTGTTTGTGGACGCAGCCCAACCCTCTGAAGCCCGAAATCTGAGTTAGGGTTTGGGGCTTCGAGTCTAGCACGGGTTTTGGGCTTGGGGCTTGAGGGTTTAGGATTCACTTCGAAGGGTTTGGGCTTAGGATTCCAGGCTTTAGGGCTTTGGGGTTAGGAAGTTTGAGCCTACATCCCAAAGCCCCGAACCTCAACGGCCCAGGAACCCGGTCAGACCCCTTTCATTGAGCCATCTCATACGCATTTCATCCACTACACGACGTTTACAACACCCGAGAAGCTTCCATGAAGGCCCCAAGAAGCAAGGGGGTGGTTATCAAAATTAGGGTCCCTTTTTGGGTCCGTATTATCGTATGGCACCTATGCTTTAAGGTACCCAAAAAGGGACCCTAATTTTGACAACCACCCAAGCGGGGATCCCGTAGGCCCTCTGACAAGCATCGGTTTTGCAAACCCAAGCCTGATAAATCCCTGTCGACCCCTTGTAATATAGCTGCCTAAATATTTTGGGGGTTCCTTGTTATAGCTATAGTATATTGGGCCCCAAAAGCCTATTCTAATTTTTATTTTAACCCCTATCATAGAACCCTACTATAGATCCCCTATAGACCCCTTTAAAGGATCCCATTAAAGGAACCACTATTCTAATAATTAAACCCTGAACCCTCAATGCTACCCTTAACCCTAAACCCTTCAACCCTAACCCCAAGCTCCAAACCCTAAACTCCTGAACCCTGAACTGGGCCACCAAAGCACGCACGCAGTTCGCGCGCAGGGCCTCCCTTAAAAAAAAAACCTGAACCCTCAGCCCCAAACCCTAAAACCCGCAACCCCAAAACCTCCCTCTAGGCCCCGCACCGCCGTCGAAGTGGTCTGCCCCGGCTCCCGGCAGCTCCCCACCTGTCTTCTTCTGGAGGGTCTTAAGGGGTTCGGCCGACGCCTTCCGGGCTAGGTTTTTTTTGAGGGCTCTTTTCTCATAGGGGCCTCTGCTTGTGCAAGTTACCGTTAACTCTCCTACCCCCCCGGGCCAGGGTTTGAGGTTGAAAGTCGATTCTCCGTATCCAATCCAACTGGGCTTGAAGCTTAAGTCTTTAGAAACTGGGTTCAGGCATCTTAGATTGTTTGGGTCTACGGTTTCGGGAGAGGTTCTGAGCAATAAAAAGGAATGAGAGTATCTTGGTTATAACAAAAGTACCTTTCTTGCAACCCTTGTCCCTAAGTCCCCTCGTTCTGTACGTAGGATCTAGAGATCTCCCCTCTAGCTGACGATGGGAGCTAGCAATAAGATGCCAGATATGTAACATAGAACTACCACCCCTGAATTTGAGGTCCAGAAGCTCAGGCCAGTGTTGGGGAGTTAGGGGTGTTGCGGCTGAAGGGTTGGCAGGTTTCGCCCCTACACCCTAAACCCTAACGCACTGAACCGAGCCTCTCTGCGCTTATGGGTTCCGGGATAGGGGGTCGATGGGCTTCTTCAAGGGCTCTGCTGTTGAAAACCCGACTGCAACAGAACCCGGTTATGATGCAAACTCTAAACCCTAAACCCCTAAACTCTAGACCCTTTAACCCTAAACCCTAAACCCCTAAACCCTAAACCCCTAAACCCTATGGAGGAGGCTCAACAGTCGCTGCTTCGTTTGTGCCACAGCGCTTCGGTACAGTCATCGGTCCCTTCCGTCTTGGAAGGACCGGGCTGGGGGGTTCGGGGTGTAGCATTTACTGCGTTTAGGGTTTAGGGTTTTGGGTTTAGGGGTTTAGGGGTTTAGGGGTTTAGGGGTTTCGGGGTTTAGGGCTTAGAGGTTTAGGGGTTTAGGGTTTAGGGTTTAGGGTTGAGGGTTTAGCGTTTACTGGGTTTAGGGTTTAGGGTTTTGGGTTTAGGGGTTTAGGGGTTTAGGGGTTTAGGGGTTTAGGGGTTTCGGGGTTTAGGGCTTAGAGGTTTAGGGGTTTAGGGTTTAGGGTTTAGGGTTGAGGGCTTAGCCTTTACTGGGTTTAGGGTTTAGGGTTTTGGGTTTAGGGGTTTAGGGGTTTAGGGTTCAGGGGTTTAGGGTTTAGGGTTTAGGGGTTTAGGGTTTAGCGCTTACTGGGTTTAGGGTTTAGGGTTTAGGGGTTGAGGGGTTTAGGGTTTAGGGGTTTAGGGTTTAGGGTTTACGGGTTTAGGGTTTAGCGTTTACTGGGTTGTGCTTTAAGCCCCTTGAAAATTATTTATGAATAAGTTCCCTCTATAAGGACATAAGGGAAATTAAAAATTATCCCAAAGCACAACCCAGGTTTAGGACTACTTGGAGGGTCGGGGGACTTAGTAAGTAGGCAGTAAGTAGACTTATAAGTACCCCAAAAGGGACCCTAATTGGGGTAATGGTACTTATAAGTCCCCAAAATAACCAGTTACTAATTCCCCCCAAACCCTAAACCCTATACCCTTATAGAATCCCTATAGATCCCTTTAAAGGAACCCTAAAGGAACCCCTTATGGGTAAAGTAACCAGTTACTAAGTCCCCCGACCCTCCAAGTAAGGGTTCGGGGCTTGGGGTCGGCGGCTCATTGCCGATCCAGCTGAGGACTAGGCTAACAGTCGCTGGCTCCCGGAAGAAACTATGTGGGTGGTTGTCAAAATTATGGTCCCTTTTTGGGGGTCCCTAGTATGATAGGGCACCTATTATTTAGGGTACCCAAAAAGGGACCTTAACCATCCATGCGGCAAATGCTTCAGGCCCCGTGTTTTTACCGCGGGGGTCCTTCGCCCCTTCTCCTCAGCAGCTTCGGGTTTGGAGCCTTTTCGTAGGGTTCATCCAGGGTGAAACGGTTTGGGGCTTACGGTTTCGAGTAGAGGGGGTCTTGAGGCTTGGCGTTCATGGCACACCCGAAACCCCCTCAGCTTTCAAGTGGAGAAAGTGGCCAGCAAGGGCAGGAGGTTGTGGTGGTGATTGATCCTCGCCAGATCCTCAAGACACTGAGGGTCATAAAGGGAAAGTGTGACAGAGACAACGGCACGAACTACCATCTCTGGCAAAATCAGAGTAACCTACGTATCATCATCACAAAGCCGAGCACTGGCTAGCTGGCGAACGACTTAGGGGTCTCTTACCTTTGCGAAGCACTTGCATATACTTCTACTAGTTCAACCCTTCTCAAGCCCCTGTCAAGCCCTGACAAACAAAACACATAAATTAAGACACTAAAACAACAACAACACTGGGCAATGATGAAGGATAAGAGACCATACAGACGTGAGGAAGACTAAGCAGCAACAACAATGGAAACCTAGCCAAAAGCAACCCAACTAAAACCGATCGAGAGCCTTCCAGGAAACCTTAAAGGAATCGGTTTCAAAAAGCCCTGGACCCTCACAACACCCCACCCCACCCTATAGACCCTCTCCTAAACCCTAACCCCATTACCCTGAACCCTACTCCCGCCTCAGGGGGCCTTCATACCTTAAGAAGGCCTGTTTCAGGAAGTATAGGCCCCTACCCCCCCTCCGCCCCTCCTCTTTACCCCAACCCTAGACCCTCTCCTACACCCTAACCCCTTTCCCCTGAACCCTAACCCCCCCCTCCCTTTTTGAGATGAGATCCTCGGGCCAGTCTCCCCGGTCGTTTGGGATCTGTTCGGCTCCATAGTCTAGGAAAAGCCTCAGGTTCAGGGTCTCCCTTTAGGGCTTCAAGAGTTTAGGGTTTAGGGTTTAGGGCTTAGGGCTTAGGCTTTAGGGTTCAGGGTTTAGGCTTTAGGGTTTAGGGTTTAAGACTTTAAAAGCTCCTTTAGAGTTTTCCTTTAAAGGGTTCATGTGGGCTCCCTTCTTGGGTCCCCCTTTGAAGGGTTAATATCAGGGCTATAGGGTTAGAGTTTAGGGTCTAGGGATCGACCACGAGGGCTGCACTCTAAAGCCCTAAGCCCTAAACCTCAAATCTTACTCCGGCTACCTTCAGGGCACTGTACTTCGAAACCCTAAGCACTAAGCCTGTTCTTTTAGGGCGTCCCCGATCGAATCAGGGTTAAATAAGGGTTCCTTTCGGGCTCTTTTAAAGAGGGATCTGAAAGGGTTCGATAAAGGTTCTTTAAGGGATCCATGAAGGTCCTTCTAAAGGCTTCTGCCCCTAAACCCTAAGCCCCTACGTAAAACCCAAACCCAGCAAAACTTCTTTAACCCTAAGCCCTGAAACCCTAAACCCTAAACCCTAAAGCCTAAACTCTAAGCCCTGAAACCCTAAACCCTAAACTCTAAGCCCTGAAACCCTAAACCCTAAACCCTAAACTCTAAGCCCTGAAACCCTAAACCCTAAACCCTGAACTCTAAGCCCTGGAACCCTAAACCCTAAAGCCTAAACTCTAAGCCCTGAAACCCTAAACCCTAAACCCTAAACCCTAAACTCTAAGCCCTGAAACCCTAAACCCTAAACCCTGAACTCTAAGCCCTGAAACCCTAAACCCTAAACCCTAAACTCTAAGCCCTGGAACCCTAAACCCTAAAGCCTAAACTCTAAGCCCTGGAACCCTAAACCCTAAACTCTAAGCCCTGGAACCCTAAACCCTAAACTCTAAGCCCTGGAACCCTAAACCCTAAACTCTAAGCCCTGGAACCCTAAACCCTAAACTCTAAGCCCTGGAACCCTAAACCCTAAACTCTAAGCCCTGGAACCCTAAACCCTAAACTCTAAGCCCTGGAACCCTAAACCCTAAACTCTAAGCCCTGAAACCCTAAACCCTAAACCCTGAACTCTAAGCCCTGGAACCCTAAACCCTAAAGCCTAAACTCTAAGCCCTGAAACCCTAAACCCTAAACCCTAAACCCTAAACTCTAAGCCCTGAAACCCTAAACCCTAAGAACTCCCCTGAAACCCTAAACCCTAAACCCTAAACTCTAAGCCCTGGAACCCTAAACCCTAAACTCTAAAACCCTAAACCCTAAGCCCTGGAACCCTAAACCCTAAACTCTAAGCCCTGGAACCCTAAACCCTAAACTCTAAGCCCTGGAACCCTAAACCCTAAACTCTAAGCCCTGGAACCCTAAACCCTAAACTCTAAGCCCTGGAACCCTAAACCCTAAACTCTAAGCCCTGGAACCCTAAACCCTAATTAGGGTTTACGGTTGAAACTTGAGGGCTCCAGGTTGACGCTTGTAGGCGACTGGAGAGATACCGCTAGGGCTCCGGGCATGGGGGGTTCCCTTAAAGGGGTCTATAAGGGATACTAGAAGGGTACCTATAAGGGTACGATAAGGGATCTACAAGGGTACTATAGTAATGTAGGAACCTGATTAAGAAACCTTGCCCCTTTATTAGGGTTCCTTAGGTGATT
Source organism: Symbiodinium sp. CCMP2592 (assembly GCA_905221615.1). Classification (NCBI taxonomy): domain Eukaryota; class Dinophyceae; order Suessiales; family Symbiodiniaceae; genus Symbiodinium; species Symbiodinium sp. CCMP2592. The sequence goes on along the minus strand of CAJNDT010006088.1, from coordinate 337,365 downwards.
CCTACTATTTTGGGATATAGGCACAGGGTTTCTTAATCAGGTTCCTACATTATGGGGCTGCGTTTGCAAGGTCCTCACAGTCACGGCAGCCCGGAGCCCTTTAACATCCCTCTTACACCAAAAAACCCTGCAACATACACAAGCACCACAAAGCCTCAAAACAATAACTCAAAACCTTTTTACCGCCCCTTACACCCCCTACAGAAAGACCCCTAAAGGCCCTGCCGAGCCTCCTAAACCCCAAACCCTAGACCCAAAACCCTGAATCCTAGACCCCAAACCCCAGGCCCTGAATTCCAGACCCTAAACCCGAAACCCCAGGCCCTAAACCTGTTGAATCCTAGACCTAAACCCGAAACCCCAGGCCCTACCCCCATGAAGCCTTTCAAAGCCCTGAATCCTAGACCCTGTACCAGTAGGGCTCAGGGCTTAGGGCTTAAGGCTTTAGGGTTTAGGATTCCTAAACCCTAAGCCTTTGAATCCTAGACCCTAGACCCTAAACCCCAGGCCCTAAAGATCCTAAAGCCTTTCAAAGCCCCAAAAGAGCCTCGTGAGCTGGGGATTCCTTAATATGAAGCCTATTATGGGAACCCTAATCCCTACTAAACCCCCATAAGCTAAAAAAAAGCCCCTGCAGAGCCTCCTAAGCCCTAAACCCTAGCCTAGACCCAAAACCCTGAATCCTAGACCCCAAACCCTGAACCCCAGGCCGTAAAGCCTTTCAAAGCCCCAAAAGAGCCTCGTGAGCTGCTCATGGCCGACCATGGCGGCGCAGCCCAGCGGAGCGATGCCAGGAAGCGAGGCCAGCAGCCGGGGCATCTTCTTGCAGTTTGACCATCCTGAAAAAAACAGAACGCGTCAGAATACGGGCACCTTTTGTGTATAGTTATGTTTAGGGTTTTATGTTGCCCTCTGAAAAAAGGGGGCCCCCAGTATCCCTCAATTCAGAAATGTTCCTGAAATCATAGTAAGGGTCCTACCATAATTGAAGGTAGTTTCCTTGATTCCCGAAAAAAGGGGGCTCCCAGTATCCCTCAATTCAGAAATATTCCTGAAATCATAGTGAGGGTCCTACCATAATTGAAGGTAGTTTCCTTGATTAAGGGATATTGGAGTCTCTGGGCTTAGGGCTTATATCGGGGTTTTGGGGTTTAGGGTTTGGGGATTAGAGCTTAGGGTTTAGAGTTTATGGCTTAGGATTTGGGTTTGGGGTAAAGGGCGCCTTTTTGCAATTCGCCCATCCTGCTTAGCATTTCAGGTTTCGGGTTTGGGGTTCAGGGCTTCTCCTTGCACTACAACTATCCTTATAGGCGGGCTTTAGTAGGGTGTTGCTAGGGGTTCACAGAGGCATGAGGCTTTAGGGTGCATAGCGCTTTAGCGTTTATGGTCTCCTCCAAGGGCTATAAGGGGGCCATTTGATTTGAGGTTTCAGGGTTTTGGGTGGTCGACCCGGGTTTACATGGGCGCTGGAGGAGTTTATATGGAAGGTTCCGGAAATATTTTGGCAGCTTCTGTAAAAGGTTTTTTTGGGATTCTAGCGAAGGTTCTTAGGATATGAATGCTTTAGGACTGAGGGGGTTAAGGATTGAAGGGCTTGAGGATTGGATAGCTGAATAGATTGGAGCTTAGGGCCTTCAGGCCTTAGGATACCTGCAAGGGCTGCAAAGCCCAGACCCCAAACCGCAATATAGGGACCTCAAGACTTAGAAAACGGTTTTATGGTTTTGATTGTAATACCGGTAATCATTGAGGCTTCCATCCCTAAACCCTAAACCCTACACCCTACCGAAACTCTAAACCCTAAACCCCGAACCCGACGGCCTAAACCCCAAGCTCTACACCCTCAACCCTACACCCTAAACCCTACCTACACTCAAAACAAGTTAAAGGATGCCCTCTGCTCCACCCAAGGCTCCGAAGACGGCCACTTGGGCACGAGCTAGTCGGTGTACCCATGCCTCCAAGCGGTGTAGGGTGGTTTTGGTTTTTCCGTCTGCACGAACACACGAACACATCCAGAACTGCTTGTAAGGTTTAGAGGTGTGGGGTGTAGGGATTTTTTTCGGGTTTTGGGGTGTCGGGTTAGGGATTTAAGGCTGAGGGGTGTTAAGCAACAAAAAACTCAAATGTGACGATGATGATGGTGATGATGATTACTATGCTCATAGGAACTCCATTTAGAAGTACTCCCGAACAAGGACCCCGGTATTCTGTCTTTGAAGCTGGAGAGCAGAAATCTTCGAGACTTCGGCGGCTCTTCGCCCAACCATAAGCCCCGAGCTCACCAGAACCCTTTCTGACGAACTACCAAGTCGAAGGGGTTAGCGGTTCGGGTTTGAGGTTCAGGGTTTAGGGCTTAGGGTTCGGTTCAGGGTTTAGGGTTTTGGGTTTAGGGTTCAGGGTTCAGGGTTCAAGGTTGAGGAACTATGGTATATTCCTTATAATGGGTAATGCAGGATTTCTATCCCTAACCCCTAAACCCTAAATCCCTATAGATCCCTTAGAGGAACCCCTTAAAGGTACCCTTATAGAGGGTTTGGGGATTTCCTGGTACTCCGTTGAAGCCCACCTGGCTGTTCAGCGGCCGGGCGCATGCATTGACGTTGGCGCGGTGATCCAACAAGAGCTTGGCAGTCTCAACGGCCGCTGGGTTGCCTGGGCTTTGAAGTAACCAGGGAGAACAAAGTATAAACTTTTATTTCATAAGGGTTCCTTTGAGAAAAAGGTATAAACTTTGGTTCCTTTAAGAAGAAAGTATACACTTTGGGTTCCTTTAAGAAAAAAGTATTAAAGTATGGTACTTCAAAGCCCAGTTGCTGCGCCCGAAGAGCGCCAAGCCGTTGAGGGGACCTGTGTCTGGCCCTAGGGGTCTCATATATTAAAGCAAAAGCCAGAAAGTTGGAATATGATTATCCTAAACCCTTTATGGTAAATTACAAGGTATCCTACCCTGAAACCATATTCCAACTTTCTGGAGTTCCCTTTAAGGCTTTCGGGCCCAAAGACCATGCTATATAAGGCTTTTGGGCTGTTTTGATCCCTTTAGGGTAGGGTGCAGGATGTAATGGATTAGAGTTTTGGGTACTGGGGTTTGGGGTTCAGGGTTTGGGGTCGAAGGGTGACTCACCTAGACCAGGATTCGGCGGAGATGGTTCAGATACCCAGACCTCCCTTAAAATTCTCGTTACTACCCATAGGCTCCATAGCAGTTCCTTGCTGGGATTACCTTATAGAATCCGGAATACAAACCACAGAAAGGAACTACAACGAAGCCTATATTCGCGATGGCAGACGCCCTAAACCCCTAAACCCCTAAGCCCTAAACCCTTAAACTCTAAATCCTAAAGCGTGGGCCAGGGGGCTGGCCCCGGTGTCGTCATCTAGCCACGTGGCATCACAGCGGGCGTTCAAGAGAGCCTGCACCTGGGCTCTTGTTAAGGAACTATCTGTAACTATCTGATTTAGGTTTACCATAGTGGGGATATAAAAGAGCTTCTAAGTTACCGTAACAGGGATGCTCTTGTTAAGGAAGTTAGTTTAAAATTATGGTGGCAGGGTTCCATTAAGGGGTTAGGGGTTAAGGAATTTACTTCAAATTACCTTGTAGAGATCTATAGTAAATACATGGGTTTCCTTGTTATGGTAACTAAAAACGCCTGAACAAGAACCCAGGCACCGTCTGCGGACTCGCATAGGAGGCAGCACCGCGCAACACGTAATGAGGCATATCTGCGCGGTACTCCAAGAGCACTTTCACATGCTCCGGGGTCCGGCTCAGATACCTGGACTTTGAAGTATCCTAGAACCCTAGAGCCCTAAACCCTGAACCCCAAACCCCCTAAACCCCTAAACCCTAAACCCCTAAACCCCTAAACCCTGAACTCCAAACCCCTAAACCCCTGAACCCTAAACCCTAAACCCTAAAGTACTCCAAGAAAGCTCAGATGCAAGGCCGTAATTCCAGCCCTGGAGGTGCCGTTCACATTCGCGCGGAGCTCCAGCAGCGCCGCCAGGACAGAAGCCTGGGTTCAGGGTTTAGGGTTTGCAGGGTTTAGGGTTAAGGAATGTACGTTTAAGTTACCATAAAATCGGGATCTATAAGGCTTCCTTCAAGGGATCTATAAGGGTTCCGAAGTTTAAGGCTTAAGTTACCATAATAGGGATCTAATCTATAGCAAATAGTATGGTTATCCGCACTATGGCACTATGGTAACTTAAGCTAAACCCTTAACAAGAACCCAGAAGCATCCTGCCGCGACTTCGTTGCCACCATCAGCGTCGTCTGCGTGTCGTAGTACCCCAAATCACCCAAGCCCTGGAGTCCAACGTTCATGTCTGCCTGCCCCTCGGCTAACAACCGCAGCATAGCCTTGTCGCCGGAAAACACGGCACACATCACTGCGTTCATGCCGCTGCTGTCCCGCAGGGCCTCCTCCCAGCCAGGTTCAGAGTTCAGGGTTCGGGGAACAGTACGGTTTAGGGTTTAGGGTTTAGGGTTTAGGGTTTAGGGTTTAGGGTTTAGGGTTTAGGGCAACAGCAACAATTTGTTTGAAGAACATTACGGTGCGTATGAGATGCTGCATGACCGAATCAACGTTGCTCTTGCCACGACATACCACCTCGCTGCTATATTGCTACGTGCACACAGAACTACGTGCATAAGCACGGACGGGCACATACAGTACGCTGATCTTTGTTACCTGGCCTCCCAGCTGTCAAAATGGAACAGCCGCAAGAAGGCCGCGATGCTGCGCTCCTTCCTTTGCTCGCAGAGAAGCGAGGGGCGCAGAGCGGTATAGAAGCGGTAGTGGCTCAATGGTCCTGGAGGTTCAGGGATGGGAACTTCCTTGTTGGGGGGCCGATGGGGCGCCTGCAGGAATCGGTTCATAGCCCCTCCGAACACTGCGCAAAAACTATCCTGACCGAATCCCACCAGGCTGTTCAAAGATTGAGGGCTCGATGATGTCTTTGTTGCAAACTTTCGGTATCGGGGCTTCGAAACTTGCTGTGTGCAATAGGTTTCCATTGCTTGCATTTTCGAACACCTGACCTGTCTCCGACTTTTTAAACCATGCATTTTCCAATAACGAGACATGTCCATTCACATCGCCGTCTTAACTCGGGGCGCTTGGCGAAAAAGAAGTGAACGTCGTGAGCGGCCGCTCGGAAGCCGGTGCATGCCGCCATGAGCCCTTTAGTGCCCGGTGTCTGCTTGGACCTTTGTCACCCTCGTACATCAAGGCTTTCCGCTGTGGTAAAAAGAAAACATCCGGCGAAAAAACTTTACTATACGGGACTGCGGCGGGGCACACTGGAACACGCTGGCAGCCACAGACGGACCGGGACCGGGATCGCATCGATGGGAAACAAAGGGAAAATTCTCAAGAGCGACATGGTTTGAGAGGGCTTCACACTCTGCACCCCTAAGATGCCCAGAAATCTCAGGAAAAAGTTGCAGAACTGCTGCCGATAGACCCCCCCCCTGCGAAAAAAGCCAGCTTTCCGGAAATGATTCCGGACAAATGATTCCTGATACTAACGTCCCCCCCTCCGGAATCATGATTTAAGGCATCCCCCATGCTCAGGGTTTGCCATGGGATACGGATTTTATCAATGCAAATACGAACGGTAGGGTTTAGGGTTTAGGGTACGAACACCAATCTTAGAATCTTCCTACCAGGTTCAATCGCAAGCATCCACGAACAAAGATCCTCACAGGCTTCAACGCAACCGACCGAGAGCAGCAGAACACATGTGCAAGGGATTTTTTGCCTGCAGGTGCTGCATCCTACCCCCACAGAACAGGGTCCTTTTGCCAGCAGGTGCCGGACCCTAAAGCCTAAACCCAAGGGTCCTTTGGCCTGCAGGTGCTGGATTTTACTCTCCACTGCCATCTCCCCCAAGCGAACGACCTCTGCCCTGTCCTGGGTTCTTGTTAAGGAGTTTAGTTTACTTACCATAGTTAGCTAATTAGGAAGCCATATCATTTACCATCTAAAGTTAGTTCCGTAACAGAAGAGGGCCCTTATTTCCCATATTATCTATAACTTAAGTTAAACTCCGTAACAGGAGCCCAGAATCCGCTTCGACGGTGAACTCGCCCTCGGCGATGCCTCGCTGTCTGGCCGAAACTCTGCAAGCGAAATAGCGCTTGAACTTTTTTGTTTAGGGCGTAGGGTTCTAGGGTTTAGGGCGGTGTGCTGCTTTAAAGGGCTACTAGAAGGTTCTACAAGGTTTATGAATATAGGGCCCTAAACTTGATGAGTATAGGGTGCCGTTTAAAACGGCTCTCTAATGAGGCATATTGCGAGGGTCGCCATGAGGGCTGAGTGTTTAGTGTACATGGAACTTAACAAGTACAAACGGGATTGGAAATGAATATATATATATAGTATACAGTAGATTGGAAATGAATATATAAATATATATATATATATAGTATACAGTACACAGTATACATACGTACATATTGAGTCAAGCTCATGTAGAATAAGGCACCCTGAGGAAGAGTGCAGGTAATGCTGCTATGCCTCGGGGCTTCAGGACCTTCGCCGGAAGGTTACACACGTTTCATGGCTTTGGGTCAGGAATCTGTTTAAAAAGCTTTCGATTTATCTCAGCCCTGACGGTTTCAGGCTTGGGGTTCAGTGCGATGCATGACGAAGGCTTTCTGTGTCCGTGCTTGACACCGAAGCTCTTGTACCAGGCCCCGAGACGGCGATGGACATCTTTGTACCGGCACCTCTAAAACGTAGCGGACGGAACAATCCCAACCTTCTGCAAACCCCCCCATTTACCCTTTAACCCTTGTGTCAAGATGCTATTGTACTGCCAATCCAGCGGGAACATGAACTCAGCTTCCATGGCAGAGTACGCAATCACGACGCTGGTGTCGCTCCTGCTTTCTGAGTGCCATTCCCACATCTTCAACTTTGACACCAAGTTTGGGGTTCAGGGTTGGGGTGCTCCATATCATATTCATTATGTAAAAGACAGTGAATCCTTGGCCGCCTGGCCCGGGCCGCGCATCTCACACGACGCAAAGAACAAGACGTCAGCGAAAAGGATGCACCGCGCCACAGCAGGAGACCCGCGCTGCGAAAAGAACCCCATGGTGCTACCCCACTGTTTGGAGAACAAAACCCGCAAACCCCATAAACCCGAAATCCTCAAGCCCAGCATAAATCAGATTTCCTGTGGAATGTCCCAGGACCCGACCCCTACCCAACTGCCAGGCTTTTTGACAGAAAACTCAGCAAAGCCTCAGCCAAACAACTGCTAGGCTGAACTCCAGAGGAAAAGCAAAAAGCAAAACCCGACAGAACTCCCTACCTGAACTCTATACAGTTTCTATAAACCCTTAAACGACGGAACCTGATTAAGAAACCCTGGGCCGATAACCCCAAAATAGTAGGATTCATCTAAGGAACCCTGATAAAGGCCCAAGGTTTGTGAACCTGGCTCCCCACGTTTTACAATTCTATTTGCCCTTGAACCCCACTTGGAGGTTCATGGGTAGTGATAAGTGGGGTTATAAGTCCCCTACTATAGGTTAAAACCATACTTACTCTAGGCTTTAACCATAGCCAGTCTACTTATGACCCTACTTATAACTATCCATGAACCTTCAGGTACATATACCCTAAACCCTAAATCCCAAAGCCTCAGCAGCGTCCTGTTTGACAAGAGCCGACACCAAAGTTCTGCGCGGCACCACCCTCTGGAAAGCCAAGACCTTGAACTTGAACTTCTGGTGTTTTTTCGGAGGAGTTTGGGGCTCTACCGGGTTCCTTGAAAGGGATCTGTAAGGACTCCTTTGAGGGTTCTACTCAAACCCTTAACCTGAAGCCCAAACCGCGGCTAATTGAAATTAAAGATCACAGGACCCGCAATCCCCAACACTTCAACCCCTGAAACACTAAACTGAAGGTTTCCTGAATCCTGAAGCCTCAAACCCTGAATCTCAATCCTACCCTTACAAAACCCTCGGCACAGCCACTTGTTACGTCGATCCTATAGAACCCTTCTAGTGACCCACTTCTGAAATCAAACACCCAAGAAGGCTGCTCCACATGATCGAGGGCCCGGCGCGTAGTTCACCAGCTGGCCAGAATCCTTCCCCAGAGACTCCAATATCCCTAAACCCTAAACCCTAAACCCTAAACTCTAAACCGCAATTCAGGAGTATTCCCTAACTCATGCTAGGGATCCTATTATAAGTTAAGGAGTCCCTGGGTGAACGTGAAATTTAAGGGGTTTTGCCCTGCCGTCTCCACATTTGGGTTTCGTACGGATTAGAGAAGGGTTGTGTTCCTTGAAGGGTCTTTACAGTTCTCCCAATACTGCGGGTTTTGAGTTTTCTGATTTTGAATTAATAGCGCTAGTTACAGTTTGAAAGCTGCAAAGTCAGAAGTTGAGAGTTCTCGACTGCTGGCTTAGATGTTGAGGGATTTATGGTTGCATCAGGATTTAGCGTTTGGGGTTTGGGGTTTAGTTTGTGTTCAGAGGCTTGCGGCAGTAGGGGTATCAGGTTTAGGAACCCAGAGACTCAGGTTTGGTTCACAATTGAAGGCTGAAGCTCTCGTGGAGTCTGCGGGATTCGGGGATTGCGGGGCGTCTTCTGTCTGCCACTTAGTAGGGAATGGGGGAATGGATCGTTATAGCAGTCCCTATATAATCCCCAATCATAGTCCCCATAATCCATTCCCCCATTCCCTACTAAGAACCAGACAGTGTAGTTGTGGTTCAGGGCCGAAACAGGGCTCACGGGTCGGGGATGCACGGTTTATGCACTCGAGGGCTCCTGGCTTGGAGGATGAAGGTCTGAGGTCTGAGGTATTCGACGATCAGGATCCGAAGTCATCGAATAGAAAGGGTTCGAAGCTTTTGGGACATGCGACGGCTTTGTTCTAGTTGGAGTTCCTTGAATTTGGGGCCGGCTCCTAGATGGCAAGACACAACGCTTGTAGACTCTTAGCTCGTGGTTCGTTTCTCCTAACCCCAAACCCTACATCCTTCCGATTCCCATTCTGGCTAAAGCTCCTTGTGCTGCAGCTCGGGGACGAGGGCGATGAACATGTTGCAAAGCTCCACGTAAGCTGGAATACTCTGAACCTAAGCTTTCGAGACTAGGGCCCCGGGTTGAAAGTGGAGTTTTCTTGACTTAAAGCCTATGGGCTTGGGGCAACATGAAACATTTGCGTGAAGCTTTCTATATGCCAGAAGGCTACCGGAACAAGATTTCACGCCCAAGTCCAGGACTTATCGCTTCAGAAAAACACCCGCAGACAGGGGTCTGTAGAATATGTCCAGACACTAAACTGTCAATCGCAGAACTTAGTAGAAGCACCGGACTTGGAAGATCATTCGTCAGCCCTAAACCCTGAACAGCCACTGACCCTAAATCTTAAACCCTCAACCCACTGAACAGCCCTCGACCCTAAACTCTCGACGCCCGAGCCCAGGAACTGCTAAAGCCGCATCGCTCTTCGTTGCATCCTCGTTGACACCCTGCTGCCTTGCCGTGATCTGAGGGATGGCGAACCTGAGATCGGAATAGGATTTAGGGTCTAGGGTTTAGGGTTTAGGGTCTAGGGTTTAGGGTTTAGGGTCTAGGGTTTAGGGTTTAGGGTTTAGGGTCTAGGGTTTAGGGTTTAGGGGTTCGGATCTAGGGTTCAGGGTTTAGGGTCTATAGGGTTTCTGTCTCGGAGCTCATACTCATGACATAAGGGCCGCAGGCACTTCTATAGGGTTTTGAGGTATGTTCATGGTACCATAGTTTTCTCAGAACTACACAACAATACCCTTACAAACCATGTCTTTGTGCGGGCCTCTGTAGTACTCATACTGCGCACCGTCAATTGCTGGCGATATCCGGTGGATCTTCTGAGCAGTCACCGGTTCTGGCATCATGTCGCGCACCAAAGATGTCTACATAAGAAAAGGGTAGTACCAGAATATACGATGATATACTATAACATAATACGCTACACTTGTCTAAAATTTATTTTGGGGTACTGCAACAATCTGCTGTAATCATGATGAGGTCTTCATACTGGACTCGTGCCAGAGATCCCAAGGTGTGCACACGGAGACATTTCAAATCATGTCAATCATGTATGGGACGTAGAACTCTGCCCAGTATGGAAGTCCACAAACCACAGGGGCCACTGAGGTATCCTACAACGCTAAACCATGAATTACAAAGGAGCCAGTCAAAGAAGAGGAAGCCATCGGCAATGTGCTGCCGGGTCTTGGACGACAAGCTTCGCTCCTGATTGCAAGCTTGCAAGATCTCTCACCCCTCCACCCTAAACCCCAAGCCTAACTGGCGTTGCAAGATAGGAGTTCGGTTTCCCTCATACGACCCCAGACCTAAACCCAATTCAAACCCCATTTGCCTTAAAATCCCTTCGGCTACTACACACAAAAACACCATCAACAACAATGAGAGCAAGCAATTAGTTAGCTATGAAGCCCCCATCAATCCCGACAACTCCTCCGAAAACCAGAATAGAGCTATAGGCATTTTCTAGTATATGACTACACTTCAGAAACCCTGAATATGGAACACTACTGATGTTGGACCAAGCCCCCTAAACCTCAAATCCAAAACCCAAAACCCGACAACCCCAAACCCTGAAGCCCCCTAGGATCGAATCGGAGGAGGCTCCTCAGTGCGTGAGATGATATCCTCGTGAACTTGCAGCGATCCGTCGATCATGCGGCGCAGCAGCCTTGAGGGGGCTGGGTTGTGGGCTTATTGGGGCTAAGAGTTCCAGGTTTAGGGTTCTCTTCTTCGGGGTGGCCTTAAAGGTTTAGGGTGTAGTCCTTCTACAGAGTCCAAGCTTGGGCGACCAGGGAGCAGGTGTGGGGTGTTATACGATCGACAAAAAGTTTGGGCATGTTGGAGCTTCCGGTTTCATGTAGAGAGGCCACTGTTCAGCGTGAAGGGTTTGCGGTTTAGGACAACAAGGGTTTCAGGTTTCGACAGACCGTCGGACGTTGTGAGCAAAAACTGAACCACATGTGGGAGCTTTCGAAAATTAGGGGTACCTGATTTGGGGGTCCTTATAATTAGGATCCTACTATTCAGGGTACTATATTAGGGTCCCCTATTTTCGCAAACTCCCATGTGCTATGCAAGGCGAAGCTTCCTTTGGAGCACTTCCATCTGCTCACCACGCGGATCCGGGTGGGTGGAGCTGAGCCACTGGTGCGACACGAAAATCGCGAACATGCCCGGATACCTTAGCTGGGCACCACCGAAAGCCCTCAAGGCTGACCAGAAATCTAGAAAAGCCCTAAACCCTAAACCCTAAACCCCTAAACCCCTAAACCCTAAACCCTAAAAAAGATTCCTGAGTTTAGAATGTGCTCGGCATGTCGCACGCTGGTTTTCGCATGCAGTAGCATAAGCACATGCCCACCCCAAGACCACCCATATGGGGGTTTCCGAAAATAGGGGACCCTTCAAGGCTTCCTTTAAGGGATCTATAAGGGTTCTATAAAGGGTTTAGGGTTGGGAGTTTCCGAAAATGGGGGACCCTAATATAGAACCCCAAACAGTAGGATCCTTATTATAAGGACCCCCAAATAAGGTACCCCCTATTTTCGGAAACGCCCATATATGCACTAGTAACAGCAAGCCACACCAAAGCCAGCCAAATCCAAGAGGCAATCGTAAAAGTGTAAAAACTTATAAAGATAAAGCACATGAGCATGTGAGAATCTTGGTCCTCATCGGACGGTGGATGCTGTGTGGAATGACCGGTGGCTGCAGCCGGCACATGCGTTCTGGGCGAAGGGCCTTCTCAGCAGGGAACGCCGCCCCGCCAGCACCGTTGCAGGTCTGCCAGTGCGGCGAGGCACGCCGCACCGCCAGAGAACCACCCAGCATCTGGAAGCTGGCTCGCGGGAGGTGCCAGGCAGCTGCCGGCATAAGAGCTGCATTCCTTTAAGGCGACCGACGTGAGCTTTGCGCGAAGGGCCTCATCGAGCACCGAGGTATTCCGTGCCGTGTCGGGATTCGTTGCGGGCCAGCGCCCCACAAGTCACTGCCAGGCCCAAAAGCAACAAGGTAACGACAGATTTCGATGACGACTAGGGACAGGGCTTGGCGACCAAGCTTGGCGACTCCTTCAGGGGAGCCAGGAAGCTTTGCCCGGGCCTGCATTGTCCGGGGCGGCGCTCACCTACCCACTTTACACCCCCGAAATAGAAGGTAGTGGGCGCACAGGGCGCCACGCGGCATCATGCGCTTGTACCGGTTCTACGTGACATTTCCAAGGACTAGGGGGGTGGGCGGGGGGGGGGGCAATAGCGTCCGGCCCTCGCATGTCATCAAGGTCTTGCTTTCTGCGAGAAATCGGTGGGATAGCTGCAAGCGGGTTCTGTGAGAACTCTGCTGAAAATGAAATCCGCCTCCCCAGCGTCTCTGAGAAAAGCTGTTACAAGTCTCTGATGAAGCTGTGAGAAACCTGTTAGAAACCTGTGAGAGGCCTGTGAAAAACCTGGGGGAAACCTGTGAGAAAGGAAATCCGGCTCCCCAACTCCCCAGTGTCTGTGGAAAAGCTGTGAGAATATAATGACGCTGATGTTGACGCTAAAGACGACGATGATGCTGATGATGCTGCTCATGATGTTGCTAATCGTAAAAAAGCAATAGTTTCCGTGATGTGCTACAAACCTGTCGTCTGCATAAATCGTGCTAACGCCGCAGTTTCTCGCACTTTCTAAGGACGACTGCAACGTGGCACCTGGTGCCCCGTACCCAAATAGAAACTCGAAACTCTGTAAACTCAAAGCTCCCAACACGTTATAGGCGGCAACCAACCCCACCACCAAGTTCATATCTTCGAGAGTGGCGGTACATGATCCAGGGCAGGAGGTTCAGACATGTCTTGATCGTCTACTGCAAGTAGCTCACTAAACCCTAAACCCCCAGCCCCCCAACCCTAAACCCTACCACCCTCAACTCTACACTTTCAGCCCAAAGCCTCAACCCCGAAACCGGAACCCTAAACCCTAAAAAACTCGAGGCCCCCCTGCCCCCCCCACCCCTCTTTTGGCTGCCGCAGGGCCATTCCCGGAGTTTGCCCTGTCCCCTCAAGACGTGGTGGGGCTCCGGAAGCCCGCGGAGACGCAGAAAGTCCTGGACCTGAGAGTTTAGGGGTTTAGGGTTTAGGGTTTAGGGGTTTAGGGTTTAGGGTTTCGGGCTTAGGGTTTATACTTGGAGGTTCATGGGTACTTACAAGTAGGGTAACTATACTCCTAACTCATATCAGGGGACTTATAACCCCACTTGTAACTACCCCTGAACCTCCCAGTAGGGCTCAGTGTTTCTAGGGCTCAGAGCTCAGACACCTAGGGTTGAGGGTCCAAGGCCCCAGGAACTTATTGAGGGTTCATGAACATCTAAAGGCTGCAACGGGCCCTAAAGACACCTTAACTATAAGGCATCTTCCTTCCATAAACTAAACCTTGTTCCAAGAATTTGCCGAATATCCCTCAAAGAAAACAGGGCTTCTTTCGTTTGACGGCTATTTCTCAATGAAGGCTTGCTGTGGTCCTTAGGATGGCGCTTTAGGGGGTGAAGGGAAAGGATGTTTAGGGGTTTAGGGGTTAGGGGTTTAGGGCTCTGGGGCTTTAGATTTCATGGGCATCGAGGTTTTTGACTCGGGGCTTCGGGCTTGCGGCGCGGGGCTTCGCACGCAAGATGTAGGGTATTTTGGGTCTACGGTTGGAGGGTTTAGGGTTGGGTTGAGGGTTTGAGGATTTTAGGGTTTGGGGTGAAGGCTTAGGGCTTGGGGCTTGGGGCTTGGGAGGTATGTTCGGTTTGGGATCTCCAAAAGCCTGGCACAAAGGCCGATGTCGCTGGCAGGGCGACGGTTTGCTTCCGGGTGCTATAGTTACTATAGGGGCCTTAATAATCAACAGGTCTGGGAGCAAATCAAACAAAGTCATAATAAGGAACCCCCAATATAGTATTAGTAGCTATTTAAGCCCTTTTCAACCCCAAAACCTCCCCAAAACCAAAACAGCATCCACAGGCTCTCCGCCTTGATCGCCCAGAGGGGAAAACTGCAGGCGTGCACCTAGGTTCCGCAGAACGCCGCTTACCCAAACCCTATAGTATAGCGGGGCCCCCAAAACCCTATTCTAATTACTAAGGCCCCTATATTAAACCTATTTGGGGGGTTCCTTATTGTAATTGTGGTATAATGGGCCCCAAAACCCTCCCCTGGGGGTTCCTATAAAGTACCCTTAGTAGTATAGGGCCCCAAATTAGGGGATCTACTTTCTACTCCCGGGGGTCAGGGTAAGAAGACGGGTACCTTTTCTCCTACCATTTGCTTTAGAGTTTGCGGATTCAGTTGGGGTTTTGGGCTTAGGGCTGGGTCTAGGGTTCGAGGGTAATACAGTAAGGGAGACCCAAAAAGAAAGCGCAACAAAACCCAAAACCCTATTCACCAAGCCCTAAACACCCAAACCCTGAACCCGCAAACCCTAAACCCCCAACTACTAAACCGTGTACTCATGGGGAACCTAGGGACCATGGATTGCGGGGCCGAGGCGACATCGTCAGGTGCGCACAGGGCCGCTCCCATGGCAGAGGGCACTTCTCGACGGGAAGTTTTTGGGGGGGCCTCAGGTGTTTAGCGTTCAGGGTTTAGGGCTGAGGGTTTAGGGTTTAGGGCTGGGTTTTCAGGGCTTAGGATTCAGAGGTTTCGGGTTTGGGGTTTCAGGGCTTAGGGTTGAAAGTTTTCGGGTTCGAAAAATCCGGCAATGCACCACGGCTACTTTGGGTGTTTTCCTTTGCATCGAGTCTGCACGGTTTGGGTTTGGGAGCCCTAAGCCTAAACCATACGGTTGATGATATAAATCCTGCACTACCTTAAGGACCCTAAATTATGGGAATTATGGTATATTCCTTATTATGGGTAATGCAGGGTTTACATCATCAACCGTAGGGTGTAGAGAGCAACTGAATGTCGGATAACCTGTGCTGGGCATCGGTCTAGAAGTACTCTATAAGCCGGGTAGATGAAGAAAAGGTCCGGGGGATGCTGTAGTATGTAAACTGTCAGTCGCTATTCTGACTCTTGTCACATTTGGGGGCTCAGCGCACCCTAAAGCCAGGCAAGTTAGGCCGCAGGCTTCGATCCAGCTGTCCTTTCAGCATGAGCTTCGGTTTGTTCGCAGTGGCTCCAACGACCCCTTGCGAAGGAACATACCATCAAATCACAAGTTGGATCCCGCTACCCAAATCCTTAAACCCTCTACAACTTAGGGTATGGATTAGAAGGGGCCCCCACCCTGTATTCGTGGTATAATAGGAACATACTAGGGCCCTGATATAATCCTTATAGTTACTATTACAGAGTGGGGGCAGCTTCTAAGGTATGGAGTTGGAACTCGGACTTGTGAGTTCCTGGGCTTTGGGGTGAGGGAGGTTCGGGGGCTGCTCCTCGAAACTGTATTGTAGAGGCCTTCATAACTAGAATAGGGTTCCTTTAAACGGGACGATAAGGGCTACTATGAGGGATCTTTCATAAGGGATCTTTTTTGTAGGGGCCTTCATAATTAGAATAGGGCTTTGAGGCCCACTATACTATATAGCTATAATAAGGAACCCCCGAAAATAGTGTTCGCAATTATTTAGGCCCCCTATAGTATTCGGGTTTTTTGGTTCTCTTTGCCACTGGGAGACTTCAACATTTAGGCTAGTCTTCACACACGTGCTTTCACACTTTTTGTTGCATGCTTTTTGGCTTTGCTTGGACAAGCTGCAAGCCGGAACCCTTTACTCTAAAATGCGGGAGTTTAGGGTTTAGGGTTTAGGGTTTAGGGTTCAGGGTTTAGGGTTTAGGGTTTAGGGTTTAGGGTTCAGCAGCTCTGACTTTGAAGATTTCATGTCAAGCTATTTCTAGTCAAGCTATCTCCAAGAAGAAACCCCACCCGCCCAGAGAATCCCCTCACATTAGATTTAAAAGTCTTATTTCTTCTGGCTTGAACTATTAACTAATAGCTTACATACAACTCAAAGAATTTATTACAGTCCGTAAACCTTCAAACTTTCGATCAAGCAGGCCACAGTGCTGTTCCCTTACAGTCGTTAAACCCTAGAAAAGCTGTGACCTCTCAAAACACGCTAAACCTTAAAAAAATGTTTCTGTCGACAGATTTCCCAAGAGAACTAGTTAAGAAAAAAAGGACTGCCCAGACCAGTTGAAGCTGCGATCACGTCGTCGCTTTACGATAGCAACCACAGCTGTCAAATGTCATGACTTGCATCTCTTCAACTGTCGATCCACAACAAAGAGGTTCGACGAGAATAGCCGTACAAGCTAAATGTTTTGACCCCTGGAGGGGCCCAGCTCTAAAGACAGATATTCTGAGAGCCCACAAATCTGCAGGCAAAATCTGGCGGAAGTGATCCGCCACCGAGCAAAAAGCTTGTAAATACCGCATTAAACAAAGGGCCAAGGATTTCACACATCTGTTGGCAAAATCTTGCGGAAGTGCCCGCAGATGTGTGGGACCCCTAGCCCTTGAAGTGGTAGGTGAGAGGGTGGTGGGAGGATATTTGGGAGGTAAGGTGGGCAGGAGCTGGGGCCCTAAACCCTAGGCCGCTAAACACTGGGGCCCTAAACCGTAGGCCGCTAAACACTGGGGCCCTCAACTCTAGGCCGCTAAACATTGGGGCCCTAAACCCTAGGCCGCTAAACACTAGAGCCCTAAACCCGAGCCCGCTAAACACTGGGGCCCTAAACCCTAGGCCGCTAAACACTGGGGCCCTAAACCCTAGGCCGCTAAACACTGGGGCCCTAAACCCTAGGCCGCTAAACACTGGGGCCCTAAACCCGAGCCCGCTAAACACTGGGGCCCTAAACCCTAGGCCGCTAAACACTGGGGCCCTAAACCCTAGGCCGCTAAACACTAGAGCCCTAAACCCGAGCCCGCTAAACACTGGGGCCCTAAACCCTAGGCCGCTAAACACTGGGGCCCTAAACCCTAGGCTGCTAAACACTGGGGCGCCCTAAACCGTAGGCCGCTAAACACTACAGCCTTAAACCCGCGGCCGCTAAACACTGGGGCCCTAAACCCTAGGCCTCTAAACACTGGAGCCCTAAACCCGAGGCCGCTAAACACTAGGGCCCTAAACCCGAGGCCGCTAAACACTGGAAAAAATCAATTAGCCACGAGTTTTGATCAATTAGCCACGAGTTTGATCAGTTAGCCACGAGTTTTGATCAACTAGCCACGAGTTTGATCAATTAGCCACGAGTTTTGATCAATTAGCCACGAGTTTGATCAATTAGCCACGAGTTTTGATCAATTAGCCACGAGTTTGATCAATTAGCCACGAGTTTTGATCAATTAGCCACGAGTTTGATCAATTAGCCACGAGTTTTGATCAATTAGCCACGAGTTTGATCAATTAGCCACGAGTTTTGATCAATTAGCCACGAGTTTGATCAATTAGCCACGAGTTTTGATCAATTAGCCACGAGTTTGATCAATTAGCCACGAGTTTTGATCAATTAGCCACGAGTTTGATCAATTAGCCACGAGTTTTGATCAATTAGCCACGAGTTTGATCAATTAGCCACGAGTTTTGATCAATTAGCCACGAGTTTGATCAATTAGCCACGAGTTTTGATCAATTAGCCACGAGTTTGATCAATTAGCCACGAGTTTTGACGAGTCAATTAGCCACGAGTTTGATCAATTAGCCACGAGTTTTGATCAATTAGCCACGAGTTTTGATCAAGAGCCACGAGTTTTGATCAATTAGCCACGAGTTTTGATCAAGAGCCACGAGTTTTGATCAATTAGCCACGAGTTTTGATCAATTAGCCACGAAGTCATTAGGGTTTAAATTACTATAGGTAGAGAGGTTTAGGGTTTAGGGTTTAGGGTTTAGGGTCTGGTCAAGCCGTCAGCCGCAGGGTTGAAGACGAAAACAATCCCTGCACCTGTCGCGATTAGACGCGAAGCTGTAGCTCTTGAACTCAGAAGTCCTAAATCCCAACACTAAACGGGTAGCCCCCTAAACCCTAAACCCCAAGCCCTAAACCCTAAACCCCTAAACCCCACACCCTAGACCCCAGAACGCAGCCAGCCTGATGCAGACCACCAGAGTGTCTCCTGACGCTCGTGCCCTGAGGGAGCCTGGGCCGTCACTTGGAGGCCCTTTTGACTTAGTAAGTAGGGTTTAGGGTTTAGGGTTTAGGGTGTAAGTTATGGGGATTATAATAAGGGTTCTAGGGGATACTAAGTAGACTTACTAAGTCAAAAGGGCCTCCAAGCACCTGTATGTTATAAGTAGGGTTGTAATTGGGGTAACTCCATTTAAAGGTACTTATAACTCTACTTATAACCTACTTACTAAGTCCCCGCCGGCTTTTCGGGCTTCAGGGCCCCAGGGGGGCTTTGCGGTTTAGGCTTTCAGGGCTTATAGCGTCTAATTCAAGGCTTATAGAGGCTTCTGGGCTTTAGGTTTAAGGCTTTCGGGCTCCAGCGCTTTCGGCTTTGGGGGTCGGGGTGTAAAACTCTGTGGCCCTTAATGACTAGAATAGCTAGGTGGGGGTTTTAAAGCCTTTGAAAAATATTAGTAAGTAAGATCCACTTAAGCCCAATAAGGGAAAAAATGTCCCAAAGCCCTACCCAGATAGTGGCTTGGGGGTACGTTACAACAGCAGAACGAAGCCTGAGGCATGGTTTTGATAATCGCTCAGGCCCAGAGACTCCAATGTCCCTTAATTAAGGAATATACCGGTTTAGGGTTCCTTTAAAGGGATCCTTAAAGGGAGCTATAGGGTTGAGGGGATAGGGGATTCTAATATCCCTTAATTAAGGAGTATACCTTAAATCATATTAGGGGTCCTAGTATAATTTACGGTATATAGTTAAGGGATAAACTTCTACGTTGCAGAGGCTTGAGCTTCAGGCCTCTGAGGGATGCTAAGGGCTTAAATATAGTTAAGGGATAAACTTCTACGTTGCAGAGGCTTGAGCTTCAGGCCTCTGAGGGATGGGATGAGGGGGCGTTGCAACCACGCCAAGACATGCAAAACCACACCACAACAAAGAACTTGTGCGCACCACGCCAAGGACACACGCACACACTGCGACAGGACCTGCTTCTGCCGAACAACTTTTTGCTTCCCCGGCGGCAATCTGCAAGGCATGGCGATTGCCAGCTTCCCTTTTTAAGGTTCAGGATGTGGTTTTTTGGGTCCTAAGCACTGATGCCACTGGTGGTGTTCTTGTTTTATTCTAAGCTTCAAGTAGGAACCACATCTCCAGCCTTAAAGTGCACCCTGAAGTGCCCAACGGCACAAGTGAGACTTTAGCAGGCTCACCGCCGCCTTCGCTCTGCCAGAACCGACTGGCAAACACGGAACTCGTTGTCTTCTCTGCGCTTCTCCAGCGCACCAGCACGTAGCTCCCCTGCCAGCTTGAGGTCTCGCAACATGGTCGTCTCTCGTTTTGAGTGCTGGGCGAGGCGGCTCGCGTCGGAGAACCTGGCTTGCAGAAAGTCCTCGGCCATGTGCTGCGCGATGCGGATCGCACTCTTGGGGAATTGCGGAACCGTCAGGCATCGCTCTTTGCGGGGCCGTCCTCGTCCTTTTTTTTTCTTCTCTTCAGGAAGCGAAGCCATCTGCTCCAAATCTGCCTCTAAGGCAGCGGTCACGGTTTCGGCAGTCTCCTTGAAGAGCCTCCTGAACGCCGCTTGCGGGATCATGAACTCTTGCTTGTTCTCTTGACCGTGCAAGGAACACTCCATTGTAAACTCTTTGCTCCGTTTCGGCTTGTGCTGCCTCTGTCCGGTGACACGCTTGCCACCTCGCATCTGCGGCGGCAGCTCTTCACAGCGGCCCTCCATTGCCGAGATTGTCTGGTCGAGAGGTGCTTTTTGTCGCAACATCATCTGGCGGGCACTTTCGTCAGGCTCTGTGAACACCTCTGTATCATCTTCCTCGGCTTCTGAGGCCTCGCAAGGCTCCTCGCATGGGAACAGGTAGCAGCAGAAAGCTCAGAACAACACGAAATTCGCTGTGTGTCCTCGGCTTTCTTTCTCTTTCTCTTTGGCTGCTCCTTGGCTTTGGGCTTCGCTTTCTCAGTCTCCTGGCTTGGGAGGATTGCTTTTCATATTCCACGTGCAAGCTACCGACATGAGTGCACCTTCAAGATAAAAGCAAAGACAGCACGCTTCAGCCGATTCACCACATCAGGACCGTAAAATGAAGATCCTTTGGTTTTATTCCTGTATAAAAGCAAAGAAAGCACATTTCAACCGATTTGCCAAATCAGAACCGTGAAATGAGGCTCCTTTGGCTTTATTCCTGCATTCACAAGAATAAAGGCAAAGAAAGCACCCTTCAGCCGATTTGCCAATCAGAACCGTGAAGTGAGGCTCCTTTGGTTTTATTCCTGCATTCAGAAGAATTAGGGCAGAGAAAGAACAATTCAGAAGATTTGCCAAATCAGAACCGTGAAATGAGGCTCCTTTGGCTTTTATTCCTGCATTCACAAGAATAAAAGCAAAGAAAGCACCCTTCAACCGATTTGCCAGATCAGAACCGTGAAATGAGGCTCCTTTGGTTTTATTCCTGCATTCACAAGAATAAAGGCAAAGAAAGCGCATTTCAGCCGATTTGCCAGATCAGAACAGTGAAATGAGGCTCCTTTGGTTTTATTCCTGCATTCACAAGAATAAAGGCAAAGAAAGCGCATTTCAGCCGATTTGCCAGATCAGAACCGTGAAGTGAGGCTCCTTTGGTTTTATTCCTGCATTCACAAGAACAAAGGCAAAGAAAGCGCATTTCAGCCGATTTGCCAAATCAGAACCGTGAAGTGAGGCTCCTTTGGCTTTATTCCTGCATTCAGAAGAATTAGGGCAGAGAAAAAACATTTCAGAAGATTTGCCAAATCAGAACCGTGAAATGAAGCTCCTTTGGCTTTATTCCTGCATTCACAAGAATAAAGGCAAAGAAAGCGCATTTCAGCCGATTTGCCAAATCAGAACCGTGAAATGAGGCTCCTTTGGCTTTATTCCTGCATTCACAAGAATAAAAGCAAAGAAAGCACCCTTCAACCGATTTGCCAGATCAGAACCGTGAAATGAAGCTCCTTTGGTTTTATTCCTGCATTCACAAGAATAAAGGCAAAGAAAGCACCCTTCAGCCAATTTGCCAAATCAGAACCGTGAAATGAGGCTCCTTCGGTTTTATTCCTGCATTCACAAGAACAAAGGCAAAGAAAGCGCATTTCAGCCGATTTGCCAAATCAGAACCGTGAAGTGAGGCTCCTTTGGTTTTATTCCTGCATTCAGAAGAATTAAGGCAGAGAAAAAACATTTCAGAAGATTTGCCAAATCAGAACCGTGAAATGAAGCTCCTTTGGCTTTATTCCTGCATTCACGAGAATAAAGGCAAAGAAAGCGCATTTCAGCCGATTTGCCAGATCAGAACAGTGAAATGAGGCTCCTTTGGTTTTATTCCTGCATTCACAAGAATAAAGGCAAAGAAAGCACCCTTCAGCCAATTTGCCAAATCAGAACCGTGAAATGAGGCTCCTTCGGTTTTATTCCTGCATTCACACGAATAAAGGCAAAGAAAGCGCATTTCAGCCGATTTGCCAAATCAGAACCGTGAAATGAGGCTCCTTTGGTTTTATTCCTGCATTCACAAGAATAAAGGCAAAGAAAGCGCATTTCAGCCGATTTGCCAAATCAGAACCGTGAAGTGAGGCTCCTTTGGTTTTATTCCTGCATTCAGAAGAATTAAGGCAGAGAAAAAACATTTCAGAAGATTTGCCAAATCAGAACCGTGAAATGAGGCTCCTTTGGCTTTATTCCTGCATTCACAAGAATAAAGGCAAAGAAAGCGCATTTCAGCCGATTTGCCAAATCAGAACCGTGAAGTGAGGCTCCTTTGGTTTTATTCCTGCATTCACAAGAATAAAGGCAAAGAAAGCGCATTTCAGCCGATTTGCCAAATCAGAACCGTGAAGTGAGGCTCCTTTGGTTTTATTCCTGCATTCAGGCCGTGGGTGAAAACCCCGTGTTGTCGAGGGTCCCTCCCCTCTGTTACAAACCCTTGTCGCACGACATTGCTGGGCACCTCCAATAGTAGTAGTAGCAGTAGCAGTAGCAGCAGCAGCAGCAGCAGCAGTAGTAGTAGTGGTAGTAGTAGTAGTAGTAGCAGCACTAGTAGTAGTACGGTGAACGCATTTAATAAGAAATCGTTTCAAACAAGAAATTGGGGTCTCGCTAGATCGCAATTTCTTAGCTCAGCGTCCAGATGTCACGGAATTTCTTAATCAAACAACCCCCCAACCCTTTCACCTTCCAGCCTCCAGTGCCAAGAAGGGACCCGAACGTCAAGGAGCACTCACAGCACTTTTGGGCTCGCTCTTCGGCGTCTGCCTGGAAAATGCTACTACGAATACTTTTACTAACACTAATACTTCTTACTCATTACCAACACTACCTGGCACTGGCCCGCACCTGGGCGGGCTCGGGCCTGACAAATAGAACTACTACGAATACTTTTACTAACACTAATACTTCTTACTCATTACCAACACTACCTGGCACTGGCCCGCACCTGGGCGGGCTCGGGCCTGAGAAATTAGAACTACTACGAATACTTTTACTAACACTAATACTTCTTACTCATTACCAACACTACCTGGCACTGGCCCGCACCTGGGCGGGCTCGGGCCTGACAAATTAGAAAAGGTACGCTAGAGTCGCTAATGAAGCATGTTCATACTTTCATACTAATAGGTTAATAATTGTCATTCCCTATGATTTTGGGCTCACTCGTCGCGGGTCCTTGCTGCGCAGGAACATATGACAGGGATAATGTGCCTCAGCGTCTGTTCGGCGCAGGCCAAGGTCAGCTTTCAGAAAAGGCGCCCAGCCATGCTTGACAACGGTCAAATCTGTAAGCACAGAGCTGGTGGGCATGATGATGAAGCCGCAGCAATCTTCAGGTGCTTGGGCAAGTAACTCGCCGCGGAAGTCTGCATTTTCCACGCCGTTGCTCGGATTCTGGCAAAAAGATCTCATGGCCTCCAGGAGCGGGGACGTCGTATGAGTTTTGCGCAGAGCAACAGCTTGGTTCATGTCGCAACCAATATGAGGTCGACGTTGTAGTCACGGCACATCTCCAACATTTTGGTAATGGCTTCTATGGCAACGTCCCTCTTCTTGGCCCACTCATTATTCAGATGCGCACTGGCAATCGTCAAACAGGATCTGCCAGCTATATTGATCTTGAATTCATACTTGGCTATGGAGACGGACCTCAGGCTGCGGACTTCGGTTCGGCTCTTTAGGGTTCAGGTGGTTGTTGAGGTTAAGGGCTCTTGGGCTTTAGGGTTTTACGCAATTCCATTAATTACGGACGCGAAAAGCATCCACCCGACCCCAAACCCCAAGCCCTCGACCCTCACCTTAACCTGAACAACTGCCTGAGCCCTAAAGGCATGTGAGGACTGAGGTGCGCACAACAGCCAGGTGTCAAGATGTGAGGCAGGTCTTGTGAGGACTTCCGACAACAGCAACTTCGAGCTCCTGACGAAATCTGCACGGGCGAAGGTGCAGGTGGCCGGGTGTTGCACATCTGAGCAGCGCACGTCTGAGCAGTGCACCACCGCGCCCCAGCGCTTGAGGGAAGAAACAATGTCCCTATCAACCTCTTGCATCGAGCCAAAATGCAGACTTCCTCCACTTAGTTGCCCAACATCCAGACGTTGCCTCGTGCCTCCCGCGTTGCACTGAAGCACCGTCAGGACATCCAGTGCCGAAGGCAGAGGTCGATTCTGGAGATCATTGAATTTCAATAGTTGCTCCAAAAAATCGCACCGCCAATGTCCCGCTGCAGAAGACGAAGAAGCATCGGCATCGAAGCTGCCAGCTCCGACAAAAACGTCACTCAAGAGTTGTGTCCCTTTCTCCTGGAATCTCATTTTTGTCGGATACGCCTCATCAGAAGCTATTAGCCCCGGCACAGCCAGGACTGTGGAGCAGATGCCTGTATCCTCGTCGACCACCTCCCTTCTTTTCACACTCCATGGAGATGCTTGAAGAGGAAGGCCACGAGCACCGCTCTTGTAAGCATCGCTATCTGTAGCTCGTGCCCGTGCCTGCAATTCTTCCACACTGCAGTGACACTTATCCTGCATGTACCTCAGAACAAACGGCGAGTAAGCGCCTACAAGCGTCTGCAAAGGCTTCATGAAATGCACGCTGCTATGTGGATCTTGCATCAGTGGCCTTGCCATCGGTCCAGAATATGAACTTGTGGCCACAGCTGACACGTGCATCTGGTTGGCAGTCTCAGACATCGCTAGAGCAACACTTGCGGAGGAGCCTGACCCAGAAGATTGAGCCGGACCAGCAGCAAGGTCAACATCATACAGATGTGACGCTTGAGCAAGACACTGTGCACACAGGTGCTGCTCGATGCTCTCGCTCTGGCGAGCCACCTCCCACTGATTGGCCCGAACGCATTTGAGACAGTACCAATTCTTGCTCTTCTTTACTTTGTACCATCCAGCAGCCCGGGCAAACCACGTCTCATTGCAAGCCAGCCCGCACTGCAAGGCATCCAGAACACGAGCGCATTGGTAGCACTCCATAGCCATGGCCCCCTAACATGGAGGTGCTGTGTAGGTGTCGTGGAGGTGATGTGGAGGTGATCTGGAAGTCTTGTGGAAGTGTTGTGGAAATGGTGTTGTGGAAGTGTTGTGAAGGTATTGTGGAGGTGTACTGTGTATCTGCACGCATTTAGTGTGCATTTCATGCCAGCAAAACGACAAAGCGCTGTCGTTTTGGAACATCACCGATACCTGTTTAACCCTGAGCGTCCTCGCCTTGAGCTGGAACTACATAGGACCTGGCTGCCGCTGCAAGCCCCAGCAACCAAAACGAAGCCAGTCCTTGGCTTTCTGAGTTTGCTTTCTCCTCGGCTTCGGCTCCTCTGCTTTGTTGGCTTCCTGTGGCATGCGGAAGCCGAAACTCGCAGAACGCTCGTGCAAGGCACAGATGTAGTCCGAACTGGGCTTTGTAATATTTGGAACGGGGACTGGAAGCTGATCTTGCTGAGGCTTATTTTGTGTTGAAGCTTGCTGCGTTCACGGTTTTCGGGATTAGGGGTTTGGTCCTGTGTAGAACACCGGCCTGTCGCGTGGATGGCGACACTACATGGACACAGCTCAGTCCCAAACTACCATGCGGAAGATAGCTTTACTAGTAGAAAACTTCTCGACAGCAAATTTCACATTGCTTCGGCTGTAGACCAGGACCCCCGAGATAGGAAACACGAAACCCGAAACCCTGACGAGATAGCAGCACAGACATTTCAGAACTGCTCATGTCAAGCCAGCGAGACTCCTGCATCCGTTGATGAAGGCATGTTCGCTGGGTCTTGTGCTTCATAAAGTAATGATTTACGGGCTTTTATAATTACAACAGGGTTTTGTAAAAACGAACCCTGGAGTTTAGGTTTTAAGGCTTTATCAAGGAAATACTCGGCGACAAGTCTTTCAAACCTCAAACCCTGAACCCCTACCTGAACCCTGCGCCCGAAGGCCTAAACCCCTACACCCGCAGAGAAGCCCTACGATGCCTCACAGAACCCTGCACCTCCCTCATCAAACACAGCTGTGACAAAGAAACATGCACAAGCTGGCTACCCCAAGCCTCCAGCACATTTCCATCAGACTTTCGCTTAACTGTTGCCTCTGTGCCGCATAAGTTGACCGCCGCTCCTGCCGGCAGTTTGGCACCGGAGGATTTCTGAAACCTAGGGGTTTGCTGTTTAGGGATCCTGCACATGCTGCTGCTTCGGTTTGAGTTTAGAGTTCAGGGTTTCGGGTTTTGGGTTGTTGGACTGACTCCATGGCTTGATGACGCCAAGATATGATATGAGGTACTGCCCGAAAGTGGTTATAAACACGAAGCAGACATGGTTTCACAACAAGGACCCCGATAGCATAGTTCGAGCCCTATGTAAATTGCAGCTCATACGCTACTGCCCCAACCCCTAAACTCTAAACCCTAAACTCTACGCAAACCCTAAACCCTAAGCCCTAAACCCCAAGCCCCAAGCCCGAAACTTCAAAACACATACCCCCCATGCCCGCGAGTCCTGCATCTTTGATGTCGACCTCTGCGATTTTCGCATTCGTGCCCACCTGGAGCGGCCGGTCCCTCTAAGACGCCCGATGCCAAAAAGGTCTAGGGTTGAGGGCTCAGGGTTCGGGGTTTATGTTTTAGGGTTCAAAGTTTGGGGTCCAAGACTGGCTTTGGGCTAAGGTCTCTGACGTTGCAACCCGGTACAAGGCACCTAAACCCTACCTTCAGGCCATCTTCCGGAGGAGCTGCGGCGGACGCAGCAGGGGGTTCGCCTCAGCTGCAAAAGTTTCAGGCAGAGTTCTTGGGAAGTTGGTGGATTTTAGACCGAGAAAGGTTTGTGGATGTTGTGATTCTGGGTGGAGGGGCGGGAAATCTAAATTTATATCTTACACACAGGCTTTCTGCGTGGGCTTTTCGAAGCGGCAAGCTAAAAAATGTGGCGCCAAACCCGGCGAGGTTCGGGCTGTTGAGGGTCCGGGGATTTGACCGACGGGTTGCACCAGAGCTCCGGGTGCTGCCACGGCACTGGAAGCAACGTCTCGCTCAAGCTGTGAAGACGCCTTCGATACCAACGAAAGGTTCTGTAAGATCTACAAGCTTCTAGAACCACTGCGAGGGTTTGGGTTCTACCAAGGTGTTCTTACCAAGGTCCGACGTGGTTACTGAGGCTCGGAGCAAAGCATCAACTTTGGCTTGGGTTTTAGGGTCCGCGAGCTCCGGGCTTCGGGGCCTCGGGGCAAGAGGGGATTAAGCGGTTTAGTGTTTTTAGGGTTAAGAGCGAACTTCTTTCAAAAGAAAGTGTGTGATCAGCTACAAAACGCTGGCAAACATCATCACCCGAAGCTGTCGTAGAGTAGGGCTTATAGTCAAGGGTGGCTAGGACCTTATCGGACTGTACCCAGAAAGGCCAATACCCCTCAATTAAGGAATATAGCCTGAAATTATATGTACGGGGCTTATCAGACGGCTGCATATTATGATTTGAGGCATATTCCTTAATTAAGGGGTATTGGGATCTGTTCATGCGGTCATGCGGTGATACGGTGTTGGTAAGCCTTGCGCCCAGTCCGGCCAACCCCTTGTCAGGAGACCAAGGCGCTATTGAACCCAGAAAAAGCTCCTTGAAGCGTCGTCTTTATGATTATATTACGAAGTAACGATACGAAATAGCTGTATGATTCTATGTTCATATAATAGTAAATCCTAAAACATTAAACTGTTACTTACAGGTTCTTCGTCTTGGTATAAGTTTATTTACACACGTGCGAAACCTGCTCTTACCGGACCTAGTTGCAAGCAAGATTCCGGAGATACCACAACCGGTGACTGGAAATCACGACGAAGGCCACTGGCTCCTCGCAGGCTTGCCCATCAGAATAAACGCAAAAAAAAACGTTTTCGGACGATTCGCCACATGAGGACCAAATGAAGCTCCTTTGGGTTTTCGGTATTTTGACACAACAGACACATATTTGGTGGGAGTTAGGATTAGGGGGACCCTTGGGGACATAGACCCTCTGAATAAGGTCTTTTTTAAGAGAGCCAGAAGTAGGGTTAAGAAGGGTCCCCTTTCAGGGGCCTCCTTAATAGTACCTAGGATTTGGACTGTTTGAGAGCCAACAACTACCAACACCACCAAGCACTGCAGTATTTCGCTTCAATCCTGTTTGCATAGCTAACACTAAACTCACTCCAGTGTGTCCTGGGCTTTCTGCTTTCTTTTCCGCGGCGCTGCCTGCTTTCTTTGTCCAGTTTCCTGGGTTGGGGAGCTTGCTTGTCCAGTCCACGCAGAAGCCACCAACACAAGTGCGTCCTCGGGAGAAGCCTCTGAAGCACTCTTGTGCTTCGTGGAGGACTTGCTCAGGTCGGAGTCCTGGCATGGGAACAGGCAGCAGCAGTGCGTGCTGATCCGTCGAACCCCACCTTTGCGGCTTTCGGCTTCTTGGCCTTCGGTGTTCTCTTCTCTGCATCCTGCGTCGGCCAGCTTGATTCTATCCCACACAAGCCACTGACAGCCCGTCTGTTTAACTCAGTGGTTACGGGGTAGCTCCCTTTTTGCCGTGATGAGAAAGAAAAGAGGAGGAGGAGGAGGAGGAGGAGGAGGAGCAGGAGCAGGAGGAGGAGGGGGAGGAGGAGGAGGAGGATGCGGAGGATGAGGATGAGGAGGATGAGGATGAGGAGGATGAGGATGAGGAGGATGAGGAGGATGATGATGATGAGGAGTGTGTGATTGCATGTGCAACGAGAAGGTAACAGTGGAGTGACAAACAGCACTTCACAGCGCAAAGCTTTCGGAATGGGAATGTCCTCAGAGTTGGCTTCCTGCGACGTCACTGGTGTCGTAGGGCTCCGAGAGCACACCTCGGAAGGCGCACCCACTGACTGCGACCTTCCCCTCTCTGAGCGGGCCTCTGGTGTCGTCGGGCTAGGGAAAGGCGCCACTTCCAGCTCAACTACCTGCACGCACTGCACTCTGATTGCAAGTGTTTGACTGTAAGCGTTTGTCATTTCGAGGAGGCCTCTGCACAGAGCTTGTCATCGCTCGGATCGAAGGCGTCATCGGCATCCTCATGAACCTGTCAGAACCGCTGATTTTGATAATGGATTGCGGAGGAAGTAGGGAAAGTTTGTCTCGTGACTGTTACATTGCGTACGAATCGCATGCTTTTCTCGCAAGAGCGGTGCAGAACTCCCTTTGCCCGTTGTAGAAGCCAATGCCTTCAGCAGAGGCCGCTGAGCCGAGCGACGACCAGTCGCAAAACACAGAGGACCAAAAAACGTCTCTGCATTACTGGCACTTGCGTCGCCGCTTGCGTGGGTGGTCTTGCCAAGCTTCGTCGTCCGATTGCAAAGGAGCTGTAGCAGCACGCTTCAGAGTTTCTGCAGCTGTCGGCAGCACTCTGGGAACGTCTTCGCGCAAGCCATAAAACACTTCGCAGCTGAAAGCATGCACACATTCGTTGTGCCACTGGTGGTACCAACAGCTGCAGACAAAGCGCGAGCTGTCGCGCGAAGGTTGCCAACACAGGGCCCACGTGTGCCAATACTGCTCAAACTTCTCGGACGAGAACCGATGCTTCGCTGTCTCTGGCGCATCTTCCGGAGACTCCAGGATTCCGAGCTCCAGCAAGTATTTCTGCAGATGCTCGACGTGTCTGATTTGAAGTTGAGTTGCCATTGTCTTCGCAACTCCGGAAGTGACTGCAACGGGCTTGTAAAGGCCCAAGGCAACGAACCGCAACTTCGGGCCCTGGTACACGTCCATGTATTTGGAGTTGGGGCGCCTCATGCGTCCCAATCGTGGGAATCGAAGCCATGAAGTTAGCCTTCCTGAGTGCTGCAGAGAATGATTGTGCACAGTCTTACGTTTAGGACCTAGGAAGCTTAAAACAACATTGAAAAATTGCCACCACGCTACTTGTCAAAAGGTCGACGAACAGATTTGCCCTTCTGCCACATCCACTCGCTGGGAGTTGTCGGTTTCCCAGACCGAACATCCCTTCCCATCAGTGTGACAGGCTTCTTGCTTCTGTCCGCACCAAAAAGCATGGGCGTGGACAAAGTCTGTACTGCTTTGGCAAATTTGTGCACAAGGTCAACGTGGGTTGTAACAGGCCCTTGCGCACGGAGCTGGCGCTTGACAATGGCGTTCAAACTCTCAGATGGTTGCTGGCTGGGAGGCAAGCGCGCATATCTTCCAATGCCGACCCACCATGTGGCGCCCCAGAAATGTTCCGTGCCATCGATGCTGCTGTCAGAAGCAGGAACACGGATCATGTATCGCTGAACGAAATATTGCAAAAACTCCTTTTCCTGCCAGACGAACTCAACTCGCTTGAAGATTGTCTGAGCTACACAGTGAAAGAACGCACGTGTCGGACACCAGGCTAAATAATCGACCAGCTTCAGGAATGCCCACACGAAGCGTTTTTTCAAGTGCGGAGGCAATTTCGCTTTGCCCTTGGCCTTCGGCTTCGCTTTGGCCCTGATCTGCCTCTTGCTTTTCCGTGCTGGTGTGCCCGGAACACTGCCCAATCCTTCTGAAGACCGTTGCAACTGTCTCCGAGCCGCATTGTCGTTCTTGATCAGGTTGCGGCGTAAATGCCACAGGTCTTGCACATGCGCGCATCGCGGCCACTTGGATGTGGCTGCCTCTCCAGAGCCAGAGAAAAAGTCAGTGGATACCGCAACCGGATTGGGGAGGTCGTAATGTTTTAGAGCGTCACACAGAACATCGAATCCCAATCTGTAGCCGGCAAGCTCTTCGGTAGCCGTCAACACGGCTACCAAGGGCCATGGTGTAGCTCTCCAGTTCTTCTGAAGCTTGCGCCGGACAACGCAGGCGATGAGTCCCATGCCTTGACTTCCCATAAGAAAAAGCACAACCAACCTACAGGTTCCTTGCCTCACGAAACGTAGACTGACAGAAAACCAACCTATACCGGTGGACTAAACGCAAACAATGCTGTATTTCGGTGGTTTGGGAAGGCAAAAAACGCAAAGAAAAACATCCTTTGGGTTTATTCCCGCTGCTGCTCCTGCTGCTGCACATGCTGCTGCATCTGCTGCTGCTGCATCTGCACATGCTGCTGCTGCACCTGCTGCTGCTGCTGCTGCTGGAACATTATGACTGGACCGGCCGGAAAACCCAGTGTGGATGTCATCACGGTTGGGCCATGGATGATATGGACATCATTATGCTTGCGGGTGGGGGGGCACCCTGTGGGGGGGAAACAACCTAACCTAGCACTACCCTAAACCCTAAGCCCAGCTTCCCCTGAGTAGGGGACCTAAAAAATATATAAAACTGAACACTGGGCCCTGAACCCTACGTGCCCGCCGACCCCTGTCTTGGGGAGCAAGGCACCCTAAACCCTAAGCCCGGTTTCCCCTAAAATTTGGGGACCTAGGCACATGCATGTGTCCTAAACCACCCTGAAAAACCCCTGAAACGAAACCACCCCCACACACAAACCGCAACCCTATGAACCGGGGGGGCGGGGGGCGGGTTGGGAGGGAGGGTTTGAGCCAACACAAACACGACTATATACAGAAGCATGGGGAGGCGTCAGTGCTCGAGTGTGCGATTCAGGTCCTTTGACGATCCATGGGGTCATACCACTGACTGGCGATATGGTCGTGGGGTCCCCGTACACGTATCTCTCTGCAATATTGGAGCGGTCGCACTAATTAATTGCAGTTTCCTTCTCTGCCATGCTGGAAGGGTCGCAGTAATTACAGTTTCTGACCCCATCCATGCCCGCAGAGCATCCATGGTGGCAACCATGACAACGTCCAGATCAGACCCCATCCATGCCAGTAGAGCATCCATGTGCCAACCATGATAACAACCAGATCAGACTCCACCCATGCCCGCAGAGCATCCATGGTGACAACCATGACAACGTCCAGATCAGACCCCATCCATGTGCCAACCATGATAACAACCAGATCAGACTCCATCCATGCTCGTAGAGCATCCATGTGCCAACCATGAAAACGTCCAGATCAGACTCCATCCATGCCCGTAGAGCATCCATGTGCCAACCATGATAACGTCCAGATCAGACCCCACCCATGCCCGCAGAGCATCCATGGTGGCAACCATGATGCCGTCCAGATCAGACCCCATCCATGCCCGCAGAGCATCCATGCGCTAACCATGATAACGTCCAGAGCAGACTCCATCCATGCCCGTAGAGCATCCAAGTGCCAACCATGATAACGTCCAGATCAAGACTCCAAACATGCCCGTAGAGCATCCATGGTGGCAACCATGATAACGTCCAGATCAGACCCCATCCATGCCCGTAGAGCATCCATGTGCCAACAGACCCCCATCCATGCCCGTAGAGCATCCATATGCCAACCATGAAAACGTCCAGATCAGACTCCATCCATGCCCGTAGAGCATCCATGTGCCAACCATGATAACGTCCAGATCAGACCCCACCCATGCCCGCAGAGCATCCATGGTGGCAACCATGATGCCGTCCAGATCAGACCCCATCCATGCCCGCAGAGCATCCATGTGCCAACCATGATAACGTCCGGATCAGACTCCATCCATGCCCGTAGAGCATCCATGTGCTAACCATGATAACGTCCAGATCAAGACTCCAAACATGCCCGTAGAGCATCCATGTGCCAACCATGATAACGTCCAGATCAGACCCCATCCATGCCCGTAGAGCATCCATGTGCCAACAGACCCCCATCCATGCCCGTAGAGCATCCATATGCCAACCATGAAAACGTCCAGATCAGACTCCATCCATGCCCGTAGAGCATCCATGTGCCAACCATGATAACGTCCAGATCAGACCCCACCCATGCCCGCAGAGCATCCATGGTGGCAACCATGATGCCGTCCAGATCAGACCCCATCCATGCCCGCAGAGCATCCATGTGCCAACCATGATAACGTCCGGATCAGACTCCATCCATGCCCGTAGAGCATCCATGTGCTAACCATGATAACGTCCAGATCAAGACTCCAAACATGCCCGTAGAGCATCCATGTGCCAACCATGATAACGTCCAGATCAGACCCCATCCATGCCCGTAGAGCATCCATGTGCCAACTAACTAACCATGATAACGTCCAGATCAGACCCCATCCATGCCCGCAGAGCATCCATGGTGGCAACCATGATAACGTCCAGATCAGACCCTGCCCGCAGAGCATCCATGGTGGCAACCATGATAACGTCCAGATCAGACCCCATCCATGCCCGTAGAGCATCCATGTGCCAACAGACCCCCATCCATGCCCGTAGAGCATCCATGTGCCAACCATGATAACGTCCAGATCAAGACTCCATCCATGCCCGTAGAGCATCCATGGTGGCAACCATGATAACGTCCAGATCAGACCCCATCCATGCCCGCAGAGCACCCATGTGCCAACCATGATAACGTCCAGATCAAGACTCCATCCATGCCCGTAGAGCATCCATGTGCCAACCATGATAACGTCCAGATCAAGCCCCATCCATGCCCGCAGAGCATCCATGCGCTAACCATGATAACGTCCAGAGCAGAGCATCCATGGTGGCAACCATGATAACGTCCAGATCAGACCCCATCCATGCCCGTAGAGCATCCATGTGCCAACTAACTAACCATGATAACGTCCAGATCAGACCCCATCCATGCCCGCAGAGCATCCATGTGCCGACCATGATAACGTCCAGATCAGATCCCATCCATGCCCGCAGAGCCTTTAAAGCTTATCATTTGGATAAGCTTGCTGCTGATCCTTATGAGCTGCAACACTGCGAAAGTGCCGCGCAGTATTTGCGTGGAGCTCCTAAGGCCGTGCCTGCGGCACAACGCCCGGTTCGAGGGGATTTTGGGTTCGGGTTCGCGGCTGGCCTGCCGCCTCCAATGTTCTGTTGGAACTGCCTGTCGGACACCCCCCGGGTAGCAAGGCGGAGCGAGTCCAGTCCCAGTGGTGTCTGCAGAGGAACTCCGCGGGCTCAATCCCAAGGCCTGTCACTTGGCGCCTTCCCGTACCTGGAACCGAGATTTTGGGCATGAAGACATCACGTCAGGGCATCAGGGCAGAGTCACAGCAGCAGCTGCCGCTGCACATGCTGCTGCTGCTGCACATGCTGCTGCTGCTGCTGCTGCTGCTGCTGCTGCACATCCTGCCGCTGCTGCTGCTGCACATGCTGCTGCTGCTGCTGCTGTACATGCTGCTGCTGCTGCACATCCTGCTGCTGCTGCTGCTGCACATCCTGCTGCTGCTGCTGCACATGCTGCTGCTGCTGCTGCTGTAGTACAGGAAGTACTTCGTTTCAGACGCTGTTGTAGTACAACATTAGTACTGGAAGTACCTCGTTTCGGAAATTGTGCTTCCCCGTTCATACAAGGAATAAATGCAAAGAATGCTGTTTTCAGTGGTTTGGGAAGGCCACAAACGCAAAATAAGCTTCCTTTGGGTTTATTGCCTACCCCGTTCATACAAGGAATAAATGCAAAGAATGCTGTTTTCGGTGGTTTGGGAAGGCCAAAAACGCAAAATAAGCTTCCTTTGGGTTTATTGCCTACCCCGTTCATACAAGGAATAAATGCAAAGAATGCTGTTTTCAGTGGTTTGGGAAGGCCACAAACGCAAAATAAGCTTCCTTTGGGTTTATTGCCTACCCCGTTCATACAAGGAATAAATGCAAAGAATGCTGTTTTCGGTGGTTTGGGAAGGCCAAAAATGCAAAATAAGCTTCCTTTGGGTTTATTGCCTACCCCGTTCATACAAGGAATAAATGCAAAGAATGCTGTTTTCGGTGGTTTGGGAAGGCCAAAAACGCAAAATAAGCTTCCTTTGGGTTTATTGCCTACCCCGTTCATACAAGGAATAAATGCAAAGAATGCTGTTTTCGGTGGTTTGGGAAGGCCAAAAACGCAAAATAAGCTTCCTTCGGGTTTATTGCCTACCCCGTTCATACAAGGAATAAATGCAAAGAATGCTGTTTTCGGTGGTTTGGGAAGGCCAAAAACGCAAAATAAGCTTCCTTTGGGTTTATTGCCTACCCCGTTCATACAAGGAATAAATGCAAAGAATGCTGTTTTCGGTGGTTTGGGAGGCCAAAAACGCAAAATAAGCTTCCTTTGGGTTTATTGCCTACCCCGTTCATACAAGGAATAAATGCAAAGAATGCTGTTTTCGGTGGTTTGGGAAGGCCAAAAACGCAAAATAAGCTTCCTTTGGGTTTATTGCCACCTACTTGGGGCCCGATTTGCTTCTACCCGTTCTGACAAGGAGTAAATGCAAAGAATGCTGTTTTCGGTGGTTTGGGAAGGCCAAGAACGCAAAATAAGCTTCCTTTGCCTTTATTATTCGAAACCTGATTGCCTCCTGTCTCGCGCCTACTCAGCATGGCCAAGAAGCTGTAATTCATGACGTCCACTTTGAAGGTCCAATCGGCTGCTAAGTAGATACCATCCAATCTGCCAGATTGCTTCAGTCGCACCAGCTCAAGCATGAACGGCGTGAGAACTGCTGCCCAGCAAAACAGGTTGAGTGTCCACCTTGCAAGATGGATGGGTTTGCTATCCACGTCGGCCCATCTTTCGGCTTCCTCGGTGAAGTCCGATTCGCTGGCACGAAATCCAGCAGTGCAGTTACCATACTGTTCTCGCCTCCAGCGAAGGACTGATCGAACATGAGCTGCGTCCACAGGCGGGTCCCCCATCCTTTGTATCACTGCCGTGGGTGTAGCCTGCATGTAATCCTGGAGAAGACTGTCAGCAGCTGCATGAATGCGTCGCCGGTCCTCCGTTGAGACAGCCAACTCCTTTGACGAGCTTGCAGACTCTCGGTATTTACGAACTTCTCCATTGCAATCGCCGGCTTTCTGCACGAGCAGGCGATAAAAGTGTTTCTTTTCTATGTGGCCTTCGAAGCGGAAAACGGATCCCTGGTTAGCATGGCAAAACTCATGTTCGAAACACCTTGCCGTGCAAGAGAAAGTGGGTTCAGCTGCCGGGCATCGGATTGGCTGTGAGTAACTTCCAAGAGTCCAGCCAGCACCCTGAGCCCAACGACGTGCGGCCGGACGAAGAAGATCTTGCGGGAACTCCGAATCCGCCGACTTGAGATCTTTGATTGCAAAACTCACATCGTCGCAAGCAGAGTAGTCGAGTTTCCGACGGGATTGCGGCATGCCGTTTCAATGTCTAAGCTCGGGTTTTAATGAAACTGAGCTACACACCTGCTGCATTGTACATTTGCAAGTCGTTTTGAGGTGACTGCCTGCCGACTTGAAATAGCATCAACTTGCACACATGCCTGGGCAATGATCAGCGGCAGCAAGTGCATGCAGAATCAGTCCATGATCGTGCATGCAGAATCAGTTCATGATCGTACATGCAGCCTCGCATCATGATCAGGAGCAGGTACATGCAGCAGGTACTTGCGCAGTCAGATATCATGAGAGTCCGTGCCTGCGAAGTCGCCATGGGCCCGGCGAGAGAAATAATGCCAGAACATAAAGCGAAATAATGCCAGAACATAAAGCGAAATAATGCCAGAACATAAAGCGAAATAATGCCAGGACATAAAGCGAAATAATGCCAGAACATAAAGCGGAAGTGACCTGATGAATGGCTAAGATCTAAGTCTCCATGAAAGCCTAAATGACGGCTGCACAAGAATATCAAAGTCGATGAACTGTCGTGGTGAACTCATGTTTGCCTGAGGCTGTATACCGAAAGCTTGTCAATGTACATCAAGAGCTTGCTATGGTAACAACACCTTGTAGGGATGCTAAGGGCTTAAGATTTGGGATGACTTCGGGTTCCCAGAGACTCCATTATCCTTTAACTAAGGAACAGGCCTGAAGTCAGAGGAGGATTCCCAATATGATTGAAGGTATACTACTTAATCAAGGGATCTTCGAGTCTCTGGGTTTGTGGTTCAGCAAGCGAAATTAGGTCATAGCTAGAGGCGACAGTTGGTGGTCACCTGGTCGAGCCCCGAGCACTAAATCCGGCAACGAGTTTGTTTGACTCGTAGCAGTTCTCTCTACCCGAAACCGCAACTGGCCTAAACACCTGAACCCTCAATCCCTAAACCCCTGAACCCGCAACCAGGTTTTTGTCTTACAACAGATCTTCTTGCCACAGGAAACTGGTGCCAGATTGGGATCAACTCGAATATTTTTCTGAAACCCTTAACCCCAAACCAAACTCTTCAGTATTGGCCGAAGCTACTCGGGCACTTAAACCCCTGCTCCTTTTCAGCCGTTTACACTAAACCGCATAAACCCGACACTCCGGATTACATCACGGGATTTCCACCCTGCAGTCACTCCAGAGGCGGGCCGGGGCACGGGTGAGTTTAGGGTACGTGGGGTCTAATGTAGGGGCCTGAGAAATTAGAATAGGGTTTTGGGGCCCATTATACTAAAACCATAAGAAGGAACCCCCAAAATAGTGTTTGTAAGTACTGAGGCCCCTGCAATAGAGCTTAGGGTTTGGGGGTTTTAGGGTGTAGAGTTTGGGTGTGGGAAGCAGGGCTGGATTTTCAAAGGCTGCAGTAATACAACTGAAACGCTCAAAACCCGAATCCCCGAACGCCCCAGGATCTACCGGAAAACCCTAGACCCTAAACCCTAAACCTTGAACCCTAAACCCCAAACCCTAAACCTTAAACCCTAGACCCTAAACCTTGAACCCAGAACCCTGAACGGGAAAGCCGACACCCAAACCCCCAAAATCCCCTTTCCACCCCCCAAAAAACGAGCGGGGGAAAAGCACAGTCGGCCCCGCACCACGTGCGCAGCCGCCCAGTCGCTCTTGGGAGCCAGAGCTTCCTTCCCCGAGAGTCCAATATCCCTTACTTAAGGAATATACCGTAAACTATAATTAGCAGGATCCCGAATATGATTTAAGGAATATACCTTAAATTATAGTAGGATCCCCCTAATATGATTTACGGAATAAGGATATGGGAGACTGGCGGTTTAGGGTTGATGGGTTAGGGCTTCGGGCTCAGGCTTTAGGGGGGTTGAGTGGCTTGGGGTTTAGGGTTTCGGGCTTCGCGTTTAGGGTTTAGGGCTTAGGGGTTATAGGGGTTAGGCTTTGGGGTTTAGAGGTTAGGGCTTGGGGTTTAGGGTTTAAGGGGTTCCGGAACCCGAAACTCGAAGTCCCAAATACCCAAAGCCTGTGTAATGTGAACCCGGAACTCCAAACATGGATTGGGGGTTTAGGGTTTAGGGTTTAGGGTTTACTTAGTCCATGAGCACGCACCGGGCAAGCAAGCTTTGATGCAACAGAATTCAAGAAACAACACAACCTGAGCCGGAGTTGGGGTGACAGACCTCGAAGAAAGATTCAAGCTTTGGGCTGCAGGGCACGCGAAGGATTCACGGCTCAGGGCTGATGCGGAGACATGGCTTCGAGGGTAACCCGCATGTCCGGCTGGGTGTTTGTTTTTGTTGAAAGTGCTGCACGTTGTGAGCTATGACTACGATGTGGACCACGACAATCATGTAACTTCCGGCAAAATAGTTTTGGTGCATCCTGGTTCTGGGACCTGACCACAGATTCGGCGTGCGTACATATGTACACGTATACAACACGCACGGGTCGTTGCGGATCCTTGCATACCTATGCCTAGACCTAGACCTAGACGCATTCATGTACATATACATAGACATATACGTATACATACATGGATAACCCCCACCCAACCACCACCCACCCCGTACCCTGGCCGCTGCGTCCACCATTTTGATGCTTGTGGTGCCAAAACCATTTCAAACACACATGTGGGAGTTTCCGAAAATACGGGGTACCTAGATGTACGGCACCTAATGTTTACGGTACCCAAAAATGGGGCCATAATTTAGACAACTACCCATGTGGGTTCCTCAAGCGGTGAGACGGCAGACAAGGTGCCTGCCCACCTCCCTCGCTACCTCCCTATCTGTCTCGTGAACCGCCCGCCTTTGAAGGCAATGAGAGGGGAGAGGGAGCCAGATAATGTGTTAAGTACGCGTTCCGACTCCGTGTTCTGAGATCAAGCCCTGCAGGAAGGACAAGCAGCAAAGGTTGTTCACATTGAAATGTGGTGAAAGAGACACTGCCAGCTTTGGTTACAATGCTCAAGTAAGAGCTCATTTAACTGCACAAGCGCCTTCCTCGGACTAGCAACTCCGAGCACCCTGCATGGTTCTCAAAAGGACCAACTAATCCCAAAATGCTGAACCCTAGACCCTAAACCCAGAGTCCTTGCAGCGCTGATGGTGCTCTTGTGCTCTTCGGCTGAGATCGGCCATGGGCAAGGGCCACTCCATGTCGTCCGCGTCGATCTCCGCCTTGGGAGCATAGATTCTTTCGATAGGGTTTAGGAGTTTGGTACCGATGTGTTATGCTCAGGATTTAGGGGGGGGGGGTCATACCGAAACAAAATACGCTGCTTAGCGACTTGAACAAACCTGTTTCGGGCTTCAGTGTCTCGTGGCTCAGGTATTTGAAGTTTGGCTTTACGTTCAAACTTCGGATGGGGGTTGCGTCCAATCTGTTCTGCCCTTGACACGAGTGAGTTTGTGGACCTTGATTGTTTACAAACCCTAAACCCTAAACCCGTAAACCCGAAGCCCACTCCGAAGGAAGAAGCTTCTTGCCGGCGCCGGCCTCGTTGAAGGGCCAAACATCTAGAAGCCGGCCCTGCTGTCGACCCACGGCCAGAGGCAGCAAACCTCCTGCGACGGTGGAGGTGCGGGCTTCGGCTAGCCTGTTTAGGGTTTAGGGTTTAGGGTTTAGGGTTTAGGGTGAGACTAAACCCATCAACATGACAGCAGCAGCAAAGGCAGCAACCTAGAGACCCAATAGCCGTGACAACAACGAATTTCAGCGCAAGTTGTGTCTCAGTGAACCCCGAAGCCCAAAGCTCTAAACCTAAACCCTATGTAAACCCTGAAACCCAGAGCTCCAAACCCCTGAACCCCTAAACCCTAAACCTCTAAGCCCCTCAACCCTTAACCCCTAAACCCTGCAAAGCCTAAACCCTAAACCTCTAAGCCTCTAAACCCTTAACCCCTAAACCCCTAAACCCTAAAATCGTATAGATCCCTTTTAGGAGCCCTTAAAGGAACCCTTATAGATCCCTTTAAAGGAAACTAAAAAAAAACCCTCAAACCGAAGCCCCGAACCCCTGGCCTCCTCGAAACCGACGCAGCGAGGGAAACCTGAGCTCGTCTTGAGGGATCAGGGTGTAGGGTTTAGGGTTTCTTTAGGTTTCCTTTAAAGGGATCTATAAGGGTTCCTTTAAAGGCTCCTATAAGGAATCTATACGATTCTAGGGTTTAGGGTTTAGGGTTTAGGGGTTTAGTGTTTAGGGTGTAGGGGTTTAGGGTTTCCCTTACAGATCCCTGAAAGGAAGCCTGATAGTATCCCTTATAGACCCGAAGAGCCTAAACAAAAAGCTACTTAACAAGAGCCCAGAAACAGGCACAGCTGCTCGAGGTCCCCAGAGAGATCCTGCTGGAGGGCTGGAGCTCTGCTAAGGGGCTTTGGGGGTTTGGGGGGGCTCTGAGGGTTTATGTGGGGGCTTTGGGGGTTTTTGGGGTGTAGGGCTTCGGGTTTCGGGCGGGTCCGTCATGGACCATACTAG
Source organism: Symbiodinium sp. CCMP2592 (assembly GCA_905221615.1). NCBI lineage: Eukaryota > Dinophyceae > Suessiales > Symbiodiniaceae > Symbiodinium > Symbiodinium sp. CCMP2592. Next base: position 297,085 of record CAJNDT010006088.1, on the reverse strand, counting down.
AATGATGTGGGATTCAAGTCTCGGGGCGTGGAAGCTTGGGGCTTAGCGCTTCTCAGGACTTCAACCCAAAGCCTCCAAAACCCCTTAATTAAGGAAAATACCTTAAATCCTATTAGGGATCCTATTTTTATTTAAGGCATATTCCTTAATTAAGGGGTTTTGGAGGCTCTGGGAAGCCTCGGGCTTAGGGGCATCGGGCCGAGATTTGATGATTTTGGGGAGCCTGGAGCCGAGACATGGGGGTTTCCTTTAAAGGGATCCTTCCTTTAAGGGTTCCTATAAGGGATCTATAGGGTTTAGGGTTTAGAGTTCCCAAAATTAGGGGTACCTTATTTTGGGGTTCTTATAATAAGGATCCTACTATTTAGGGTACGAGGTTAGGGTCCCCTGTTTTTGGAAACTCCCACATCTTGGGGCATTGCCAGCGTCAGAGGAGATGATATTTCCTGCTCTTGCCTTCCCTGAATTCAGGAATACACCTCGAGTATCCAGTTCTCGTGCCAAAGGACCCCTCCGTAACTTCAGGTATACTGCTTGTCAAAAGGTTTTGAAGTCTCTGGGTACGAACCTTGATAAAATTTGGGCACGGCTTTTCCGATCTTCTTATGCCGCATACCCTAAACCCCTAAACCCTCATATGCTTGTCGAGAAGGAGAAGTGCAAGCTTCGCCAAGTCCATAACCACTCAACCTCGCCTCCATACAGTAACAGTCTATTATAGGGCTACTATTGAAGTCCTCATATATCTATATTATGAACATTATCCAGCTGTTGCTGAATGGGTGCAGTACCCAATCCATAACCACTCCACCTGGCCTCCTTGTGTGCCCGCTTCCATGCGGCCTCCTGCACTCGCCAAGCCTCACGCGCGAGCTTAAGGCAAGGGGCCTCAATTCGGGTACCGCTTCAATAAATCCCCGTGGCGAGTCTAGGTAGAGTTTAGGGCTACATTGTATGTTTCTGGTTATGGGTTGTGGGGTTCAGGTTATTGGGACTATGAAGTTGATTCGGGTTCCGGCGCTTCTGCAGAATGGAGTTCTGGGTTGAGCTGGCCACGGGAAACATGTTCGGGACGCCCACCATAGCCCTCTATGTAGGCTCTAAAACGCCTGCAGGCAGAGACGAGCATACTTTCTGCAATGTACTTAGTAAAACCCTTTATGGTGGAGCTATGTCTTCATCTCTTGATGATACCCTCCACTCCGCAAGGAAAAAGGGCCAACGAGACATTTTATTTCGATTGCTATGTGATTGAATTTCTGAAGACAGCACCTTTTAATGCTGCAGTGCAAAGTCGGATCGAGTTGACCTGCCCGCGAGCTCTTGATGTGAGGTGGGACAAAGATAAACGATGCACCGAATGCACCAAGTTGTGGCTGCTGCGCCTGGCCGAAGCCGCCTGATCTGCACATGCACATGCACCCTGCCTAAACCCTGAATCCTGAACCCTAGCGCCGATTCATCATGACAAATGCCGTCCGCGCGGCGAGAAGCTCCAAACTCCTGAAGAGGCGCAAGCCCCGCGAGACGTATTTCAAACTGCAGGCATGAATCCTAAACCCCACAACACGCAACCCTGAGCCCCTCAACTGTAGACCCCTTATGATGCCACAACACTGAGGTCTCACAAACCAATCATGGTGTCACCGCATTTGTACAAAAAACCATATGCTACTCTCAACAGCCCACAAGTTTGTATGGTTAGGGTTCTACATTCAGCTGGCAACGGCAATTTCAAGTTATACCAAATCGGTCGGCATCTGGTTAGTAGGGTTTAGGGTATAAGACCCTACACAGCCCGTCTAAAGGAACCAGTAAAGGAAGCCTACCCTTCTTACAAAGACCCCCTTGGGATGCAATGAAAACGAGGAGCCTCATCCAAGGGCCAACTGAGTGTCCGCTCCAGCCAAGCCGCCGCATCCCCTCAATGGAAGGTTCAGGGGGTTTTAAGGGTTTACCTTAACCCTAAACCCTAAACCCTAAACCCTAAGCCCTAAACCCTAAACCCCTAAACCCTAAACCCGAATAGGGGTTCAGAGGTCTGGGGGTTCAGGGGCTTCGAGGGTCTGGGGCTTCAGGGCTTCAGAAGGGGTTCAGGGGTTTGGGGGTTCGGGGTTTACAGGGGTTTAGGGTTTAGGAGCTTAAGGGTTCAGGGGCTTAGGGGTTCAGGGTTTAGAGGTCTAGGCGGTTTAGGGTTTAGGGTTTAGGGTTTAGGGTTTAGGGGTTATATAGGGGTCTGGGGGTCGGTTTGCGGTTCAGAGTCTAGCGGTTCAGGGATATGTGGCTTAGAGGTTTAGGGTGCGGGGCTTACAGACGAGGGCGTAACATTTAGGGTTTAGGTGCCAAGTTTAGGTTTTGCATGAGGTTGCTTGGTTTTTCAGGGTTTTAAGAGGGTTCAAAGTCAGGGAATCTATCGTGTTTTGGTTTTGAGGTATATCCGAAGGTACATCATAGCAAATTTATAGGGAGTGTGCTCGGGTGAACCCTGATCAGAATAAGCAATCCTCACCCTCGCCTGAAATACGCACTGTAAGACTGTAAGGTGTGGGAACGGTGTGGTAACACTGCTGGGTTTCTCGTGCAAGGAGTAAAGTTTTAAGGAGGTGCTGGATAGCGTGCGGTTTGTTCGAGCCACTCCGGGAGACGCACACAGGAATTCCATGTTGGTCTCGTTCCATTATTAACACAGGGGCGCTATTCTCAGGGCCACCCCAAACCCTGAACCCTAAACCTTGAACTCTGGCCCTACCCCTTAAATCCATGTCCAAGTCATTGTCCTCATTGTTGCTTTCCACACGCCTGAAATGCCCAAAGTCCTGGCGAAAACCACATCATTCGGCCTCTCCGGCCAGTCTATCAGATCCTGGAAATCCCATCAGCACATGAGGAGAACTAGCTCCCTTGACACTCGAAGTGCCTCAAACCCCAGCCTGGGCCGAACTACAAGGCTCATCGCGACTTCGGCGTCTGCTCCCACGGTTTAGTGTTTAGGGTTTAGGGTGTCTTCCCAGCACAGCCCCGTGCGTTGCGACTTGTAGCTCCTGTTCTGTGGCACGTGTCCGTTTAGGGCTTACCGTTTAGGGTGCTTCCGACACGGTCCGGTGCGCAGCGAGAAGTCCGTGTAGTCCTGGTCGTCTTGGTCATCGTCGTCGTGGGTGGGCGTGGCCCTCCTGGTATCATCGAGTTGTGCACGGTGTGTCATCGTTCACTGTTCGGGGGGATCTAAGCTGGCATAATTTACACTAAGATAGCCATCCTTATGTCATCGAAAGACGCCTCATCGGAAAGTCTGCCCGTCTTGACATGTCGGTCCGGCTGATAGCGCTTGGGATGCCTGATAACCCCGAAAACCTGAAGCTCAAATCCCAATTCACCCGGCAGTCTTAAGAAACGTCCCCCACGAGGATGGAGTTTGCAAGCGGCTTTTGCGGCATGGCAGCTCGTAGTTGAACTCTGGCCTCGGGAACCTGCCTAATGTAGGGCTTTAGGGTTTAGGGTCTTGGCTGTAGTAACAAGCAAGCAACTTTTACAAGGACCCTGGACAGCACCCTAAATCGTAGACTCCAAAACTTTAGCCTGAGCTGTGGCGTCCTGAGGCCCCTTCCGGTGTTGGGTATACAAGAGCCCGTCGAACGAAGAGCGTTGAGGGTTTAGGGCACGCGCTAAACCCTAAACCCCACACAACCCGCGAGTTGCAGCCAAACGATGCGTCGTTTTGGCAGCTGGGCCCTAGGCCCTAAACCCTAAACCCTAAATTCTAGGCCCTAAACACAAACCCCACGAGGCCCTACTGCAAACCCGATCAACCCTTCCTCTGAATATAGGGCTTTGGGCTCAGGGTTCCTTATTAATATAATCATGGTATATTATGCCCCCAAACCCTATGGGTTCACGGCTTTTTATCCCTATAATCATGGTAGATTATACCACCCCCAAACCCTATTCTAGTTATGAAGGCCCCTGTAGTAGGGCTTTGCATTCAAGGATTCTGAGCCCCCGACGATGCGGGAAGAATTTACTCGACAGCAACCTGCTGGACCCAAGCTGGGGGCGATCGGCTTTGACGGAGAATTACGGACTGCAGCCTTAAGGGTCCAACGATTGATGATATAAATCCTGCATTACCCATGATAAAGACTATACCATTATTCCCGGTCCTTAAGGTAACGCAGGATTTATATCATCAACCGAAGTACCTAATCATCATACACTCTACTATACTCTCTAGTAACTCAGTAGCCTAAATAGCTACTATCCGAAACCTAAATACCTCATGGTTGGATCCTTTGAACTCTCAGGGTAGGGTTTTAGAGTTTTGGCTTTCGATTCTGAGGCTAAGCTCAGGAATTCGAGCTTGTGTCAGACGCTTCGGCGCTGCAAGAAGACGTCCGGGCTTTCGGGTGTGGGGTTTTAGGGCGTTGAGGGTTTAGGGAAGTTTGGGGTTTCGAAGTTCCGATGTAGAGCCCAAGTGCCAATATTGAACCACTCTCCTGAATAACTAAGGACTTCTACAGTGAGGGCTGTTCCTTTATCCCAGGTCGACATAGATCTAAAGTAAATAATAAGGATCTAAAGTAGATAATCAGGATATAAAGCAAAGAATATGATCTAAAGTAAATAATAAGGACCTAACCCACAAGGCCTGGTCTGCAATGCTAAGCCCGACACCCCTGGACCCAAAAATCCGTCGGGACTGGAGCTCCACGAGAAGAAGTTCTGAACCCTAAACCCCTCAACCCTAAATCCTAGACCCTAAACCCTAAACCCTAAACCCTAATCCCTAATCCCTAAACCCTAAGCCCTAAACCCCTAAACCCCTAAACCCTAAATCCTAAACCCTTAACCCTTTTAGGGTTGGGGGTTCAAGGCTCCGGTTCCCCTCCCTCGAAGCCTCGAATCCCAACAGCTTCGATGAAGGTACCCAGAGACTTCAACAACCCTTCATTACCCAGACCCCCGGGAGGATCTAGAAAGTAGATCCCTAATTTCGGGCCCTATATTACTAAGGGTAGTTTATAGGAACCCCCATTAAGGGATCTACTTTTTGGATCCTCCCGGGGGTCTGGGTAAGGAATATAATACGGGTTTAGACCATAAACCATAACAAGACTCCCCCCCTGTAGTATTAAGGTACAACCAATCATTGAGGAATATAGTAGCTTAAAGCCTACTAAAATCCCTTTGTATATTCCTTGATTGAGGGGTCTACCTAATTGTACAGAGTTTGACTATCGGGCACGCGTGGAACGGCGTGCGGCTTATGGTGTTTAGGCTTTGGGCGGCTTTCATTGAAACCAACTCTGGACACCAGACCCAATATATACATTGGCCGCATCCTAATGCCGAACGATACTAGACCCAGAATCTGGAACTGCAACCTTCAATCACGAAGACGAGCATGAGTCGGCGTTGTCGCAACAAGCCTGAGTACCTCATGCAAAGATGGCATACACCCAAATCAGGAAATTCGAACCCTTCAAGTCAAATCGCAAATTTCATGCGCCGTTTTGCTCAAAAAAGGTAAGTTTGCTGAGCTGAGCTCCTCTTGCTACGGCCATTGCCGAGGCCAGCAGTCAGTCCAGCACCGATGGCCATAGAATGCCCTGAGATGACTTGTAAATCTGCATGCATCAGGTTGACTCAACTGGCTGGGTCGGGATTCGCAAGACGTAGCTTCTCGCCGCAGATACATGCTAGGTTAGCGTATGAGTACTTAGAAGAACCAATAGCACACATATGTCTTGTAAACCATCTGGCGAATGATGTGTTGTGCCAAGTGCATTGTCTACAAGTCTGCAAATCCTGGATTATCGACGCCGTGTTTGCTCCCAATTCGCACAGTCTACCTTCCTGTGCAAAAATGCACTCGAAAGGTAAGCTTGCACAATTTTGAGCTCGGGAAAAAGGCGTACGTTCGAAATCAAGGTCCGACACAGTGGCCCCCCCTGCTCCGCAAAATAAGACTCTGAAGCACTACCGCGCAAATCAGCCTCTACTCGGTTGCAACAGTCCAGCTCAACAGTAGCCATCTTGGTCGCAGTCGTCATTTTGTGTCCCTCGTGAAATGTGTGTTGTAAGTTGAGAAACATCGTGCTAGAGTATTGGACATTCGAAAGGCCAGAGAGAACTGATTTGCATGCTACATCATGCTACGGTTGATGATATAAATCCTGCATTACTTTAATGACCCTCAACTTTGGGATGTATGGTATATTCCTTTTTATGGTAATGCAGGATTCATATCATCAACCGTACCACTAGTGCCTCGATCTGGTTCGATCGGCGTGGTAGGTCACAGGTGTGCAGTGGCTTGCTCAGGGTCGGAAGAGCTCACCGGGTGCAAGCCTCATGTCCCCTTGAAATTGCGCGAGCAGATGCCTGGGCTTGCTTGACAGGAGTATTTAGAGTAAAAGCCAGAAAGTTGGAATATGATTATCCTAAACCCTTTATGGTAAATTATAAGGTATCCTACCCTGAAACCATATTCCAACTTGCTGGAGTTCCCTTTAGAGAGATCATCTGAGCCTCTGTTGAGAGGTTCCGAGTCCACAGCTGCAAGGTTGCCCAAACAAAGCTGAAGATTGCTGCACTCTTGCATCAGCCGAAATTAAACCTCTGCATTCTTGCAGGTTTGCACAAAGCAGGATCGTACCTGGGTTCGTTACAGGTCTCAACTGAATAAAATACTCTAATCTCGCACCTGAAACCAAACGCCACTACATACAACACTCGATCTCTTCCATTGGGAGCTTTTGTTGAGATGTGCTTTCCGCGCTGCAGGGTGCCCATTCATGTCCACCTTTAGTGCAAGCTTGAACAAACACTTGTTCTGTCAGCCACAAATGAAACAGGGCTAAGCGCCATGCCTCGACGCCTGCGTTTTGAGTACTTTTGCTAGATCTCTGTGTATGTTCCTTGACTGTGTCAGCGTTCTCTGAGTCATGACCCAAGCCGGTAGTCTAAGCACGTAACCCACTAGAAAACAAAAACAATTAAACAATGAGACAAAAAACAAAATCTGGGAGACTATGATCCGGACCAGAGTCTCGCAGATTTGTTTTGTTGATTGTGTTTTTGTGGTGTTGGTCTTTTTTGTTGTGTTGCGTTTTTGTTATTTGGTTTGTGCTGTTGTGTGTTTGTTCTTGTTTGCTGGTTAGTCTTGGTTTGCTTTGTGTTTTGTCTTTTGTTTTTGGTCCTAAAGGGAACTCCAGAAAGTTGGAATATGGTTTCGAGGTAGGATACCCTATAATTTACCATAAAGGGTTTAGGATAATCATATTCCAAATTTCTGGCTTTTACTTTACACAGGTACGACACTGTCATCCTTCAGAAGCGTGGTGCTATCGAACTGATGAGTTTCCCGCAAACGAAGACGGCGAAAGGCGGTTCGATAGCACCAAATTTCATATAGGGTATATATATATATATAGGCCATACATGGGCCATCTTATACGTAATGTATTCTACACACTATTTTGGACGGTATTCTATATAGGTTATACATGGTCAGTGTATAACATATTCTCGCGCGCATTCTATCGGGTATTCTCTACCGTATTCCGTAAGGCACTATAGCCGGTATTCTGTAGGGTATGTTTGTATATGTATATGTGTAGATATATGTATATATTAATATAGGGATGTATTCTACAAGGTACTTAAGATGTATCATATCAGATAGGCTACAGGATATTCAATAAGGTATACAAGCTACATAGGCTGTATTCTATAAGGTATTACCGTATTGGAAAAGACCGTCTCTGAGGTTTGCAGAGAGGGTATTTTGTAAGGTATTCTATAGGCACTGCTCCTCGATCCCTCATTCAAGAAGCTACAATTTAGTTGGTGATTTCTCAGATTTTTCTCTCCTCGTGGCTGTCATTTTGTGAATGCTACAATTCATAAAGAGTATCACAGAAGGTATTCTATACGCATTCTATATGGCGTATACAAGGTATACAGCGGGTATGGGCGGTCTTATAAAAAGAATTCTGCAGGGTATTCCAGCTGGTATTCTATAAGGCATATGTAGGCCATATCGTGGAAATTGTGGAAAGTAGGCTATAAGGTAGTCTAAAAGGTGCTCTATAGGTTACTCCACCATGTTTTGTAGAAGGTATTCTATAGGGTATGTATAGGGAATTTTTTCTCAGGCATTCTGTTCTCCATGCGTATCCCTTATTTATTAAATAAGCATCGACTTGTTCAAGGAGTTCCCAGACCCTAGATTCCGCTATTCTGGAAGGTACATGTAGGTGTTCTTCTAGAAGGTATTCTAACAGGTGTTCTCTAGGCTATAGGGTATTCAATACGGTTTACACAATGTATGTAGGGGGTTATTCTAAACGTATTAACGTATTTTATAGAACCTGAAACAGTTCTAAAGCCTCAATTTGTTGATAACTTAGAATGCGCCACGAACGAACACCAAATTGCAGATCCAGATGCAAGATCTGCGCGGGCTCCAGCCCAATGACTGGCACCCCGTCAACCTCCACGAGAAAGTCTCCAGCTTTGACTGGCCTCCTGCTGGCGCAGGTCGCGTTCTGGGCTGAGCTTGCGTGCTGAATGGTGTCGAAGATTTATTTGACCTTCTTGGGCTGGAATGTGAGTGAGTGTTGGGGCCACCTGCTAAAACGATCTCAGACATACAGACAGACCGACGGACGGACAGACAGCCAGTCAAGCAGACCGACAGAGATGTGGCGACCCTGGCCAATACCAAAAGCTCAATGCGACTTCGCCCCCGAAAACTCCATCACTTTGAGGCTTAGGATCTGACCTCCCGGCATGGTTTTTTCGAACAGGATGATGGGTAACTCGCGTCTTGCAGAGATCCCTTTTTTTCATATCCCGCAACCTGCAACTTGGAACTTAGGGTGACCGCCCAGTTTTGCAGAACGGCGAACTGCTTTGGGCCCTTAGCATAGCAAACGGAGATTGTAGGCTCCTGGAGACTACCAGATCTGGACCATTACCGATACCACCTTCGAGTCCCAAGGGTTGTGCCTTGGGCTGGCAATGCCTGTGTGCTTTAGACGTTCCGTGTACAAAACAATTACTTGTAATGGTGCAGTAACGGAAAACATCTTGCTTCGGCCGTCTACGAGATCATGATGCTGTCTCTTTATGCAAACATCAATGCTTCCAACCTGACAGCCGTGTCGTCCCTCGCAATTTTGAGCCCCAAGCCGCGAACCGGCAATCCTTACACAAAGCGCCGAATTCTAGATTTCTTCGAGGCCTCAAGACACAAACTGCTGCCGGGTCTCGCAAACCGCTGTGCCTTAGGCTGTACTTCCCTCACCACCGGAGGTTGAGTCCACGCCCACCTGTGGCCGTCGGATAAGACTGCAATCCGTGAAATCCGTGCATGTTTCCAGATCTCATGCGCTGCATCTCCCTTGTTCCAGTTGAGAGTTCGCAGAAAGATCCGCTCATGCAAAGATACTGCTTGAACCAGTGTCTTCAGCCAGGTCACAAAATGCCAGCGATCCAGTTGGAACCTCGACTGCAAAGAGGGTCACTGCTAGGTCCGTGCCGGAGAGCTGCAATGGCGGACTCCCGCACGGATTCGATGCCATCCCGGTCACGGCCCCGGAAGGAGACACTGCCCTCAAAGCTGGCGAAGTGCGTCAAGATATCGGCTCTTTCAAGATTGCGGACATCCGTGCCATCCACCATGACAAGCTGGTCTCCAGGTGTGATTGGCCGCGGGAAATGCTGCTGAACCTCTGGTTTAACCTCCCGCACCTCCGGCGGAGATGTCCATGCAATGAGGATGCCGCCACACCAATCACAACCTGCCTCCGCCTGCGACTCTGGATCTTCTAGTGGACCAATCTGAAGCGCTTTCTGGGCCGACTGACGGAGAGACTTGTGGAAAGTGTCGACACTTACGAACCCTAAGCCTTCTCTCGACTTGGCCATGAGTGTCAGGACCTCCTCCCTGTTCAGGTTGCTCACGTCTGCGCCATCTACACGTGAAAGCACGTCACCAGGCTCCACCGGCTGTGCAAAGTGCTGCTGAACCTCCGGCTCCACCTCCCGAACCTCTGGCGGAGATGTCCATGCAATGAGGATGCCGCCACACCAATCACAACCTGCCTCCGCCTGCGACTCTGGATCTTCTAGTGGACCAATCTGAAGCGCTTTCTGGGCCGACTGACGGAGGGACTTGCGAAAGGGACCGATGTCTGCGAATCCTAAGCCTTCTTTCGACTTGGCCATGAGTGTCAGGACCTCCTCTCTTTGCAGATTGCTCACGTCTGCGCCATCTACACTTGAAAGCATGTCACCAGGCTCCACCGGCCGCGGAAAGTGCTGCTGAACCTCCGGCTCCACCTCCCGCACCTCTGGCGGAGATGTCCAAGCAATGAGGATGCCGCCACACCAATCACAACCTGCCTCCGCCTGCGACTCTGGATCTTCTAGTGGACCAATCTGAAGCGCTTTCTGGGCCGACTGACGGAGAGACTTGTGGAAAGTGTCGACACTTACGAACCCTAAGCCTTCTCTCGACTTGGCCATGAGTGTCAGGACCTCCTCCCTGTTCAGGTTGCTCACGTCTGCGCCATCTACACGTGAAAGCACGTCACCAGGCTCCACCGGCTGTGGAAAGTGCTGCTGAACCTCCGGCTCCACCTCCCGAACCTCTGGCGGAGATGTCCAAGCAATGAGGATGCCGCCACACCAATCACAACCTGCCTCCGCCTGCGACTCTGGATCTTCTAGTGGACCAATCTGAAGCGCTTTCTGGGCCGACTGACGGAGGGACTTGCGAAAGGGACCGATGTCTGCGAATCCTAAGCCTTCTTTCGACTTGGCCATGAGTGTCAGGACCTCCTCTCTTTGCAGGTTGCGCACGTCTGCGCCATCTACACTTGAAAGCATGTCACCAGGCCCCACAGGCCGTGGAAAGTGCTGCTGAACTTCCGGCTCCACCTCCCGCACCTCCGGCGGAGATGTCCATGCAATGAGGATGCCGCCGCACCAATCACAACCTGCCTCCGCCTGCGACTCTGGATCTTCTAGTGGACCAATCTGAAGCGCTTTCTGGGCCGACTGACGGAGGGACTTGCGAAAGGGACCGATGTCTGCGAATCCTAAGCCTTCTTTCGACTTGGCCATGAGTGTCAGGACCTCCTCTCTTTGCAGGTTGCGCACATCTGCGCCATCTACACTTGAAAGCATGTCACCAGGCTCCAACGGCCGCGGAAAGTTCTGCTGGACCTCCGGCTCCACCTCCCGCACCTCCGGCGGAGATGTCCATGCAATGAGGATGCCGCCGCACCAATCACAACCTGCCTCCGCCTGCGACTCTGGATCTTCTAGTGGACCAATCTGAAGCGCTTTCTGGGCCGACTGACGGAGGGACTTGCGAAAGGGACCGATGTCTGCGAATCCTAAGCCTTTTTTCGACTTGGCCATGAGTGTCAGGACCTCCTCTCTTTGCAGGTTGCGCACGTCTGTGCCATCCACCATGACAAGCATGTCACCAGGCTCCACCGGCCGTGGAAAGTGCTGCTGCACTTCCGGCTCCACCTCCCGCACCTCCGGCGGAGATGTCCATGCAATGAGGATGCCGCCGCACCAATCACAACCTGCCTCCGCCTGCGACTCTGGATCTTCTAGTGGACCAATCTGAAGTGCTTTCCGTGCCGATTCACGCATCAAGTTCGGGTAGGAAGCGTGGGAGGAGATTGCAGCACCTAGTTCGCCGGTCAGCTCCTCCAAAAGGTCAGACTGGAAACCTCGGTAGAGCGAAGCCTTCACATACACCTGCGTGAAAGCCAGCTTAGAGCAGCATCCCTCTGGCCTTGATTTGTTGATAGTGTCCCGGCAACTTACACTAGATCCGGCATTCCGCGATACAGCTACTTGAGGAAATATGCATTTCCGTCGATTCGTACATAATGTTGCACCTCCTTTAAAATAGTTGGCAGCGTGATGTTTCAGGGCTAATGATTCAGGTCACGGCGCCTGTTTGGGGGACATCATCCATTTTTTGCGGTTTGGTGTGCCTTGATAGTCTCCTTCTAACTGCCCTTCTGCTGATGGACCAAACCAATTTATGCTTTACCTGAGAACCGGAGTCGAGCAACCGTAACTGGAGAGATCTGACTTGGGTTGCTGGTTTTAACTGGCTGCTCAGACATTTAGAAGGTCTTCTAAGGCTAGGAGGTGCTTTTGAAGCCTTTGAAATATATTAGTCAAAAATATTAGTCTGTAAGATCCTCTTAAGCCCAACAAGAGCAAACATGAAATGTCCCAAAGCCCTACCTAGCACCTAATCAGACGTACCGACCCATCGGCCGGGTGCAGCTCACATGTTGAACAGACGTCTCCGATTGTTTGCGGGGCTCCCCCCTCCCAGACCCCCGGGAGGATCTAGAAAGTAGATCCCCTAGTTTGGGGCCCTATACTACTGAAGGTACTTTACAGGAACCCCCACTAAGGGATCGACTTTTGTGGATCCTCCCGGGGGTCTGGGCTGTTAAAGGAGGTGTCGCATTATCGGCCAGCACTGCTGAATACCTAAGACTTACGAATCCTTCTGGGGCTGTGGGTTCGGGTTTGCTGGTGCATGTTGGGGCTCTGTCGGAAGAGCCTCTGCAGGGAAAGGGGTTACAGGACGTGCATCAACAGCGACAGCAAGACTTACTTGAAGCTTACTGATCTTACTGCTTGCAGAAGCAACCAGTCGATGACCAACTGCAGATGCATATAAAAAGGAGGTCTTGTAAACCGACGTTATAAACGGCACATCTACAGGTCTGGGATCCATTGAGACCCGAAACGCCTAAACCCCCCAAACCGAAAAGTTATGCCGGGGTTTAGGGTTTTAGGGTTTAGAGGTTTAGGATTTTAGGGTTTCGGGCTTAGGCTTCAGGTAGGCAACGTCCCAGCTGTGTTTCTGCCCGTTGCCGTGCACGTCGCTCCTTCCTGGGATTAGGGTTTAGGGTTTGCGAGGGATTCCATACCTTTGGTTAGTAGGGAATGGAGGAATGGGGTACAAATATAACTACTATTACGACCATTTTTCCATTCCCTACTAACCAAATACTAAGTTTGATGCAAGGGATTCTGGGTCACAATCCTTCTTAGCATTCCACCTTGACTTCCATGAGCATTGCGCACTGGAAAAATCATGCACTGAGAACCCCCCTGATGGGATTGCAACGTTCTGGTAATGATGAGGTGGTCACATGACGAGGGCAACCGACCCCATGCTTAAATGAAAAACTAGCTACTCAAAGGTGGTGTCGCTCCTTCGGTGCCCTGCATAAGACTGCGCGCTTAGGAATTCCGTGGAGTGGCCCTAAACCCTAAACCCCAAACCCCAAACCCTAAACCCCAAACCCCCAACCCTAAACGCAAAACCGGTGCAGTCAGTCACGGGTTGCAAGTAAGGCCTCGAGACCGACCTATTCCCCTCACTGCTGAGCTCCTGGAATAGTTTAGGGTTTAGGGTTTAGGGGTTTAGGGTTTAGAGGTTTAGGGTTTAGGGGTTTAGGGGTTTAGGGTTTAGGGGTTTAGGGGTTTAGGGGTTAGGGAATATCATGCTAGAAAATACCGCAATCACTAGCATTCTGTCGAACAACAAAGCTGAATATCAGGGGGTCAGGGCAAGAAAGGCAGCCAGGGCATTTGACGAGGCTCACCATTTTTCATTGCTCTCTCTGATTACTTTCCTTGGTATCACTCCGACACGTCCGAACCTGGGTTGTAGAAGAGATGCTGAAGCTCAGCTCTCAGTCGCTCGATCTCCGCTTGGCCGCTGCGGGGCGCCTGTGGACATGGCGGGCGGACGTGATGATGGTCGTCATAGCCATAGCGCTGAAGTGGTTGCTCTAGCTGTCAAAGAACCCTAAACTCTTTGGGGCAGCCATTTCCGAAATCTAGCGGTTATGACGGTGGGAGACGACCCTGTTCAGGAGCTTCGACTTCGAGATTCCTCCCTCCGTTGGGTCTAAAATAGGGCCTATAGGGCCCTACTAATTAGATTTGAGTTTGGGAGCATATTCTGCTATGATTAGAATAAGGAAACCCCCAAAATAGTATAGGTAACAATTACGGCCGCAATAGTATGCGCTGCGCACAATTCTGCATTCGAACCAGCAAAGCGACGAAGCCACCTGCCCAGCGCCGGGGGTGATTGCCCGAGGGAGTGATGACGCAAAGATGGCCTCAGGAATCAGAAAATATACAAAAACACACTACAATATACTACAGCATACTGTCATATACTGTAATGTACTACGCATGCTCTTTGGCAGGTTGAGTGAACCGACGTTGCATGGAGGGCCAAAGTCCATCCAAGCCAGCATTGTTTCGAGGGGGTGTGGCCAAAACGGTATCAATCTGATCTGCACTACGCGCTTGCTTACACTAAGCAGTACTGATTGTCGCAGGACGGTTCAGGAAACACGTAGCAATTAAGAACAGATGAATTTATGGTGAGGGCGAGCAATTGCATCGATAGTCGCCTTTCGCCAATGAAAACCTCCGTACTGGTCCTGGCAACACCTTCTGCATGAATCCCCCCGTACATCTTTTTGTAGCATATCATAGTATATGGGAGTTTCCGAAAATAGCGGGTACCTTATTTGGGGGTCCCTATAATAAGGATCCTACTATTTAGGGTACCATATCAAGGTCCCCTATTTTGGGAAACTCCCATATTGTAGCACATTCTTGCATCATGCAGTACAGTACATTATTTCTAGCCTCGGCCCTGAGGCTTCAGCCCGAATCTCCAAGACTGAAGCCGATCCACGACAAGCGGTTTAGGGTTTAGGGTTTATAGGGTTTAGGGTTTATAGGGTCTAGGGTTTAGGGCTTATAGGGTTTATAGGGTTTATAGGGTTTAGGGTTTATAGGGTTTATAGGATTTATAGGGTTTATAGGGTTTATAGGGTTTATAGGGTTTATAGGGTTTAGGGTTTAGGGTTTAGGGTTTATAGGGTTTACATTTTTTAAGGTAAACCCGGGCTAGATCCTACATGATCATTGCCAGCATATTCAGCTTACACCCCTTCCAACTCCGATTGTAAATGGACGTGAAGACTGTTAAGCCTGAACCCCAAATCCTAAACCCAAGGTGAAATCTTCCGGGCATTTTTCGAGGATACGCAACCTGTTGTAAAGCTTTGAAACCTGTACGCCGACACTCGGCCCTTCGCTCGATCATCAAGCATGCAGTGTAGGGTTTAGGTGTTTCGGGGTTTAGGGTTTAGGGTTTATGGACACAAAGGGCAGGTAATTGTCATGTCTGGAGCCTTGATCGGCTGTTAGTCTTGACCAATATCCCAGTCCCAATGTCATAGCTAAGCAGTGTAGGCTGCGATCATCGTCAAAGTTCTCCGTGCTGCTGCTGCTGCTGGTGCTGCTGCTGCTGCTGCTGCTGCTGCTGGTGCTGCTGCTGGTGCTGCTCTGCTGCTGCTGGTGCTGGCTGCTGGTGCTGCTGCTGCTGCTGTGCTGGCTGCTGGTGCTGCTGCTGTGCTGCTGCTGGTGCTGCTGCGGTGCTGCTGCTGCTGCTGCTGCTGGGCTGCTGTGCTGCTGCTGGTTCTGCTGCTGCTGTGCTGCTGGTGCTGCTGCTGGTGCTGCTGCTGGTGCTGCTGCTGGGTGCAGCTGCTGGTGCTGCTGCTGCTGCTGCTGGTGTGCTGATGCTGGTGCTGCTGCTGCTGCTGCTGTGCTGCTGCTGGTGCTGCTGCTGGTGCTGCTGGTGCTGCTGCTGGCTGCTTGCTGCTGCTGGTGCTGCTGCTGGTGCTGCTGCTGCTGCTGGTGCTGCTGCTGCTGCTGTGCTGCTGCTGGTGCTGTGCTGCTGCTGGTGCTGGTGCTGGTGCTGGTGCTGGTGCTGGTGACGCGGCTTCTGCTTTCACTGCTGCTGCTACTTGGAGCCCTAGTCCTACCAATTCGCAGTAGGAGTCCCGGCCTGGCAACAACTCCTACACCACGACGACGACGACGACTACTACGACAACTGCTGCTACTACTACTACTCCTCCTACACCTACACCTACACCTACACCTACTCCTACTCCTACACCTACTCCTACTCCAACTCCTACTCCTACTCCTACTCCTACTACTACTACTACTACTATACTCCTGCTACTACTACTACTACTACTCCTGCTACGATTACTACTGCTACTACTACTACTACTCCTGCTACTATTACTACTACTACTACTACTACTACTACTACTACTACTACTACTACTACTACTACTACTACTACTACTCCTGCTACTACTACTACTCCTGCTACTACTACTACTACTACTACTACTACTACTACTACTACTACTACTACTACTACTACTCCTGCTCCTGCTGCTGCTGCTGCTGCTGCTGCTGCTGCTGCTGCTGCTACTGCTACAGCTACTGCAATAGCTATTGTTATCGTTAGTGATAGTGCTGGTGCCTTCTGCTACTGCTACTGCTACTGCCACTTCTACTGCTACTACGACGAACCGCGAACTCTTGCGCTATAACGTGGTGCAAGTTGGGATACCCGTAATGCAGATCTACTGGGGCCCACATGTCTGGCATCAGGAAACTCTCAGCTGCACACATTTTCAAACTGCAGAGTTCTACCTTCTTCATACATCATCGCTGCCTGTCCCACCGTTATCACCCACGCCATCGTCATCACCAAAGATGCATGATGTCGCTTTCTTTCGCAACTCCACTTGCGTGCCGAGCCCTGACCCGGTTCACTTCTAGGTTTATCCTTGAAGCCAACACAAACCTAGGTTGTCATAAAAACGTATTTGTTGTCCGTTGAGTAGAAGCCCCAACCTCATCAGCCGAATAACTACTCAAGCCAGGGTTCAGAATGTTGGGTGTGGGAGTTCAGATTGAGCTTTTGGGTCTTGGGATGCCGGGGCTTGAACCATCGGCCTCACGCCGGTCTTTTCTGCAGTCCATGGACTCTCGCAGAGGCACCTACAACAACAAAAATCAGGGGGACGGAGCGCAACTTGCGCTTTGTCTGACAGCGGCTGCAGGAGGTCATCATGATGAATGCAAAAGCAGACAATACTGACGATCGTGACTCCGGACGAACATGCTAAAGCCTTCCAACGGGCTGCAAACCTCAGACCCATTTTTGCCTGCTATGCCGTAACCTCTAAAGTCTAAACCTTAAACCTCAATACAAGAACCGAGAGAATCCAAAATGCTCCCGGGCGTCGCGCTCAAAAGGCCAGAGGATGGAGACGTTGAGAGGGGTGTCCTCATCGAGAGCATGTGTGGCTTCAAATGATGTAGTCGTGAAGCACCGGGTTAGGCCAACCCTGAAACCCACACCCCTGAATCCTAGACTCCCTAGACGTGGTCATGAGGCGTTGGGATGTCCGGCTATGAGCGAGACTTTCGGATGCTTCGACATCCTGCAATATAGGCACCAAGATACACAGACTGGGGTTTTGGGAGGGTTCTACGCTGTCAATAGCTAAGCGACCCCAACCAAGGAACACTCGATGACGATTTGTTGCCATTATTCACAAACCTCAACCTTAGACCTCAAACTGTATAATCGGGTTTTGAGGAACGGAATTCAACCCTGATGGCTCGGTACTATAAGGGCCTTCATAATTAGAATTGGGTTCTGGGGCACATTATACTCTAATTGCAATAAGGAACCCCCAAAATAGTAGTAGTATTTATTTAGGCCCCTACATTATAGCACCCTTATAGACCTCTTATAGTAGCCCTTACAGGACCCCTTGATAGGAACCCTTAAATAACTATTTAGGCACCTACGTTACCGTGAGACTTCTTTGCCATGCAAGCGGCGACACTTGGGTCTTTGCCTGGAATCGACATGCAGAAAGCCAATCTACAGCGTTCCTTTAAAGGGATCCATAAGGGCTCTATAAGGGATCTAGAGGGTTTAGAAACAGGGTTCAGGCTTTGGGGTTCAGGCTTTAAGGTCAATCCTGAACCCCAAAGCCCAAAGTCCTAATTTGGAAATCGGATAATGTACTATGAAACACCATATACTATAACATACCATAATAAATTACAATATACCATAATAAACTGTAAGATACTATAGTATACCATAACATACTATAAGATACCATAATAGACTATAATTTACTATACTATACGACTTCGAACCTGGAGCTTGTCTCAGCCACAGAAAACCTGGTTCTGGGGCGTAGCCTCTACGGCGGAACGCTTTGGAGTTAAGGGTTTAGGCTTTTGGGTTTAGGGGCTTGGGGCTTAGGGTTTAGGGCTTGACCCACCAAAACCCACTTTTTCGTAGGAGTCCCGATGTTAAGGGTTGTAGTAAGAACCTACAAACAAGTAGGGTTTGGTAGGTTAAGGTAGGGCTTTGGGTGTTTTGGGCCAGGCATTGTAACGTGGCAGTGCAGAAAGCGCCGGACCTTGTTCGCACCAACTAGGGGCATGTAGGTGCTCACCTGTCGAGAACAATTTTCTAGAAGAGTTTAACTAAGTTCTTCTTTCAACCTTAAACAGCGGTAACCCATAACACTGGAATCCTGCAGCGCCACTCCTCTTGCATTGCAGGACGACTGGGAATACGAGACACCTCGAGTAGAAGTTGAGGGACCTTGGGCGCATTATGACTATACGACGATTAATCAGTAGCAGTTTCTGATTAGTGACAAAATTCGTACAGTAGATGCCAGAAAGTTGGAACATGGCTTTAGGAGGATTAGTGCTAGGACCCCCTATACTTTACCTTAATGATGTTCCAACTTTCTGGCTTCTGCTATAAGGCATACTTGGAGGGTCGGGGGACTTAGTAACTAGTCATTTTAGGGACTTATAAGTACCATAACCCCCAATGAGGGTCCCTTTTAGGGTACTTATAAGTCTACCTACTACCTACTTACTAAGTCCCTGAACCCCTAAACCCTAAACCCTATACTACCCCTATAGAGCCCTTTAAAAACCCTTAGAATCCCCTTTAAAGGAACCCTTAGAATCCCCTTTAAAGGAGCCCTTACTAAGTCCCCTAAAGACCCTCCAAGAAGGCTTTTGGGTTTAGTTATCAGGCCTAGGGTTTAGGGTTTTAGGCTCAGGGTTCAGGGATTCGGGCTTTAGGGTTTAGGGTTTAGGGTTTAGGGTTTAGGGTTTAGGGTTTAGGGTTTAGGGTTTAGGGTTTAGGGTTTAGGGTTTAGGGTTTAGGGTTTAGGGTTTAGGGTTTAGGGTTTAGGGGTTTTGAAACCCTAAACCCCTGAACCCCAAACCCTAAACCCTCAACTCTCAACCGCAAGTTTTAGGTTCAGGGTTTAGGGCTCGGGGTCTAGCAACACCCGGGACCTATTGCTTACAGGGAGCTTTAGCAGAACATGCTCGAAGGTTCATGGGTACTTATAAGTAGGGTGATAAGTAAGGTAACTTTACTTATAACCCATATTAGGCGACTTGTACCCTCATTTTCAACTACCCCTTAACCTCCAAGTAGCCCACGAAGCTTGGAAGAACAGCCTTGCAATGCTCAATCCTGCAACTTAATACCCAAGTCCAAAACCCAGAGCCCTGAATGCAGAATCTTTAAACCTAACCCCAAGCCCCCAACTCCGAACCCTCAATCCGATTCCGATATCCCATTGGGCACATTCAACAGCCCCCCCGCCCAGGTTCCCCGTAAAACACAAAGGGCAAACGGATAATCTGGGGGCCTTAATCATTAGAATAGGCTTCTGGGGCCCATTGTACTATCAATGTAATAAGGAACCCCCAAAATGGTATAGGTAATTATCAAGTACTAAGGCCCCTTTCTTACTGGGGCACCTAGTCCACTTCCGAAGCCGAAACCTCACAAAGCTGCTAAACAGCCTGCCTGGTGAAGGCGTGCGGACAAAGCCCCGGAGGCAGACCTGTTGCGAGGCCTTAAACTCTTCGGGTTTTGGCCTTTAGGTGTCTGTGTGTCTGTGTGGTAGGGCTTAAGGGCTTTAAGGTGTAGGGTGCAGGGGTCAAATGGCTCAGGGGCGTGAGTCAACCCGGGTCTTCACTGTTCTGTGCGCCTGGGTCGGCGAGCATATCCATCGCTGCTTTCGATTCGATTTGCTATTCAACACCGAACCTTCAACTCTAAACCATAAACTTTAAAACCTAAACCCTAAGCCTTTGTAGCGGATGTATCACAGGCTTTCTATCCCTCCTGCATGCTGAACTCCAGACTGCTCAACCTTAACCCAACACTGTAGCTCAAGACTCTGCGGCCCCGAAGCCTAGCACTTTGAAGCCCTAAAGCCCTCTGTAAATCCAAAGAACCCAAAACCCTGAACTATCGCGAAACACAACGAGTACCGAAAATGCAAACATGAAGGCATAGCAGCGTAACATTCAGAAGGTACAAGCCCCAAAACCTGCTGATGGCTACAAAGCCTTAAAGGAACAAGAAAAACCTCTACTTCGCGAGACGAACCTCGCGGAGGCATCGTCGAGGATCCTCTAAAATGTGGTGAGTCATGCTCTCTTGAAAATAACACCAAGAAGAATATCAAGAATACTCATAATGCCACAAATACTACATATCAATTAAAAGTAACAATACTAATAAACATACGAATACTAAGACTAATCACAATCATAATACTATACTGAACAATATAATAACAATAAGAAGAATAAGAAGAATAACACTAGTCATGATTTAACAACAATAACAACAATGAAACGAAGTAAGCGCAAAAATAATACAAATAATAGTATTAATCATGCTACTAGTAATCAACATAATGCCACAATAGAATACTGAACATAATAGAACAATAGTAATGACGATAATAATGCTGCCTATAGTCCCTAGTTGTCTGGGTTCGATAACTCTTTTTTACAGCTTAGATTTCGTTAAAGTCCCATTGAAAGCACTCTGGCGGGTCTTGTGGTGTGTACAATATTAGCCTAGATGGCTGTTCAAGGCACTGCTACGGAGTCCAAGCCTGCTTGTTGGGCTTCTACAGGTTTGCATTTGGCTGTTTGGACCTTAGGACTTTGAAATTAGAAAGACATATTTCCGTGTGAGTCCTGTCAAGGCCGCAAAAGAGCTTTGCAAGGCTCATGTGGTCAGGAATTAGGATTCGCGGTTGGGAGATTAGGACCGCGAGTGCCCACGAGACCCAGGATATGGCAGCGAGACACCCGGTCTGGCACCACGTCTTTCCACCACATGTCTTGAAAGGCTGTCTCTGGGTTTAGTGTCGATTGTTTGGGCTGCAGCTTTCGCCATCAGTTGGAGAGCGAAGCCTTGCGTGCTTGGTGTCCGCAAAGCTGCTGCTGCTCCTGCAGCTGCTGCTGCGGTTGCTGCTCCAGCTCCTGCTCCTGCTCCTACTCCCACTCCGACTCTGACTCCGACTCCTACTCGCTACTAGTGTCTACAGTACTACTTCTTCTGCTACTCCTACTACTCCAAGTACTACTCCTATTACTGCTTCTACTACTTCTACTCCTCCTGCTACTACTCCTGCTTCGACTGCTCCTACTCCGCTGCTTGTCCTCCCACTCCTACTCGTCCTTCAACTGCTACTCCTACTCCTACTCCTCCAACTTGTCCTGGT
>CAJNDT010006088.1:160534-270534 GCA_905221615.1 Symbiodinium sp. CCMP2592 | reverse complement strand
CCCTTGAACCTCCAGGAATCACTAAACCCCCCACACCTAAACCCTTTCTTCTAGCCGACATCTGCCTTGAGCACATCGCCCTTGGGCGCTTTCTTCCGGCGCGGCAGCGGTGCGGGCTCGGGTGCCTCGCTCCGGAAAGCAGCTGACAAGAGGTTTAGGTTTGAGGGTTTAGGGTTTAGGGGGTTAAGGTTTTGGGTTTAGGAACTACACTCAGAGATACCTAGAGAGCCCACAAGTAAGCAATGGAGGTTCCTGATCAGGGTCAAGGGTTTGTAAGCTTGCGGGCCATTTTTGCTTCGGGGTGGGGATTTAGGATTTCGCATGCTGGGCTGAGGGAGTGACGATACACATCCTTCATGCTCATTGATTAAAGGGTTTTGCTCTCTCGGGGACTAAACCCCGAACTGTAGGCCCTTTGCATCGGGCCTTTACCACCGCCCGGTAATCCCCACATTCGCTCGACGAAGTGTGGGCCCTAAATCCTAAACCCTACGCCCTACTCGCTTCTGATGTGAATCCTGGTTGTCGACTCCAAGCTCGCCGGCAAACTCCAAGAGAGAACACACACACACACACACCAGAAATGAGTGGTTGTCACGATTATGGCCCTGTTTTGGATCCTTAATATCATACAGCGCCTAATATTTAGGGTACCCAAAAAGGGACCATAATTTTGACAACTACCCAAATAGAAACCCTACGTGACCTGAAAGGAGTCCTGATCGACAAGCGGGAGAAGTTGCAACAATGAAGCTGTAAAGCCACCCTACAGGAGCCCCATCCCCAAAGAAATAGCATGTCCTGCGAAACTC
Source organism: Symbiodinium sp. CCMP2592 (assembly GCA_905221615.1). Lineage (NCBI taxonomy): Eukaryota > Dinophyceae > Suessiales > Symbiodiniaceae > Symbiodinium > Symbiodinium sp. CCMP2592. The sequence goes on along the minus strand of CAJNDT010006088.1, from coordinate 269,722 downwards.
TGCAGATTTCTCTAGAGGGCCCCGAAACCCTCAACCCGAAACCGCTAAACCCGAAACCCCGATCCCGCCTTCAGCGGCGGTTCTGCCTCCTTGTCGTGGACCTCCGCAACACCCGCAGCTTCTTCCTGGACCTTCCGGGGTTGGCCCAGAGACTCCAATATCCCTTAATTAAGGAATATACCATAATTATAATAGGATCCCTAATATGATTTAAGGAATATTCCTTAATTCAGGGATATTGGAGTCTCTGAGGGGTTTGGGGTTTAGGGTTTAGGGGCTTAGAACAACCGAAAACGGGGCCCACGGGGCAGGGTTTTAAAGGGATCCTATGGGTTTCGCCTTCGCTGTTTAGCTTCATGGGCCGAGAGCCCAATGATGTGGAATATTCAGCTACAGCATCCCTTGTACTTAAATCCTCCATACGGTTGATGATATAAGTCCTACATTACCTTAATGACCCTAAACTCTGGAAACTATGGTATATTCCTCATTGTGTGTAATGCAGGATTTATATCATCAACCGTATGTATGTGTGTTTTGTGTGTCTGCCTACCTACCTGTCTTTCTATAGCTATCAACCCGTAGCTACACGTCTACACCCATCTGCCCTCTACCTGTCTTCCTATCTACCTATCTACCCATCTAACTATCTACCTGTCTACCTATCTATGTATCTATCTATCTACCTATCTATCTACTCATCTACCTACCTACTTTTCTACTGTACCCATTTGTCTATCGATTTGTCTATCCATACCGATAATGCCGATAATGCTGTCATGATGCATGCATGCATATCCGCGTACCTGCATGAATACCCCGCATACCTGCGTGAATACCTGCATACCTGCATACATTTACATTACATTTCATTTCATTACAGTACATTGCACTACAGTACACTACATTACATTACATGCATAGATACAGACATCGGTATATAGTGTGTGTATATATATATATATACATATGCATATATATATATATGACAATACACGTATATTTATTTACTTACGTAACATATACATATCTCTATATATATATATATATATATACACACTCTCTCTCTCTCTCTCTACTTTAAAGTCCCCAAAAGCCCGAGACCTGACCAAAGAGTCGACGAAGCCGCCGCCCGAGCCGGCTGAGAAGGCTCTCGGGGCCTCGGGCGCGGAGGGCCCCAGGCCGCGGGTTCTTTGCGGTTTTCGGTATCGGGCCTTTAAGGTTTAGGGTTTAGGGTTTCGGGTTTAGGTTTTCGGGTTTAGGGTTTAAGGCCTTTAGGGTTTAGGCTTTGGGGTTTCGGGCTTAGGGTTTAGGGGTTCATCTAGGAGGCTTCTAATATTAAGAGGCCCTTTAAATGGGTCTATAGGCTATAGTAGGGGCCTTAAGAATTAGAGTAAGGTTGTGGTGTGGGGCCACTCAGTCGGCAATGATGTGAGACTTTTTGGGTGCTGGCGCAGCGCAGGCAGCTGAACGCCATAGGCGACACAACCGCGATGATCGGACCCTCCACACCAAGAATCCTTGAAAACCATACCTCACACCCCATGCAAAAGCTTCGCCCCTTGGCTGAAGCCTGCATCCTAGAAGAAACTCAAAGCCGGAAGCCTAAACCCTAAACACCAAATCCCAAAACCAAAACCTTAAGGCCCTAAGCCTTCGAATCCTGAACCGCTCAGCCATCGCTGAAGCGGAGCATGGGCTCCCTCCAACACGCTCGCCAGGCAAGGATGGCAAGCGCAGATGTGACCTTCCAGGGTCAAGGGGGTGCTTTTATGCCTTGAACCCTAGGGTTTGGGGTTTGGGGCTTAAGCAAAAACCATCTTTAAGAACCGTAGTCGAGGCAAACAAAACATGCAGGCAAGAGCCGTACCTCGTGAATTGAAGCATCTAGGCTTTGGGACTGTTAAGGTGTATACTCTAAGCTGCACAGTTGTGTGGAGCAGCGTTGCGGCCGTCGCACAGTAGTGTGGACAGTCTTTGGCTTCTGTCTTGGGCAACCCGTACGTCCGCAACCCAAAACCAGAACCGCATACCCAAAACCCTGGACCCTCGATCCGTCTAAATCGTAAACCCTAAATCCTAAACCCTAAATCCTTAACCCTAAATCCTAAACCCTCAAGGCTTGGATAAGAGCCTGAACCTCTAAACCCTAAATCCCAAATCCTAAAGGAGAGCATCTAAATGGGAGTTTCCGAAAACAGGGGGGACCCTACAAAAGTAACCTGAATAGTAGGGTCCCCATTACAAGGACCCCAAAAGGACCCCAAAAGAAGGTACCCCTAATTTTCGGAAACTCCCAAATCCTAAACCCTAAATCCTGATGTCTCTGCCCTGGACCGTGGCCCAGATCACCGCTGCTAGCATCTCATCCACGGTAAGCAGGCTCGCCCTGTGCTTTTAGGCTTTGGGGTTGAGGGTTCTCCCGGCTTCGGGGTTGGTAGTTAGGATTAAGGGTTGAGGGTTTAGGGAGTTTGGGATGTACCACCCTCAATATAGGGGCCCTTTTAATAAGTGGAATAGGGTCTTGGGGCCCATTGTACTATAATTAGAGTTGAGAACCCTCAGAACACTATGAGTATCGTTAATTATCAAGCCCCTGCGCCCTGGACCCTTAACCCCAAACCCTAAACCCTAAAACCCTAAGCCCTAAACCCTAAACCCTAAACCTTAAACCTTAAACCCTAAACCCTAAACCCTAGACCCTGCCCTAAAGCTTAGAAGCTCAGGTCTTAGTGCAGTTTTTAGGGCTTAGGCTTTCGGGCTGGGCTTTCGGGCTCAGGAGTCGCTGCTATAGGATCCTGAATAATTGGAATAAGATTTCGCTGTATGTTTTACATATATATATATACACTGTTATGTGTATATATATACTGTTATATATGTATATATATATATATATATATGTATATATATATATATATATATATATATATATATATATATAGCGATGCTTGGGCCCAAAACCCGGCTCAAGGCACCTTCATAGCAACTCGGAGACTTCGCGACGTCACAAACTAAAGACCGGGGACTTCGGGCTCTCCTTCGGGATCCCCATTTTACTGCAGGGTCTAGGGTTTAGGGTTTATAGGGGCTCGGATCTTTCGTTGAGGGATGCTCCTTGTTGTGAAACGACATATGGGAGTTTCCGAAAATTAGGGTACCTTATTTTGGGGTCCTTATAACAAGGATCCTACTATTTGGGGTCCTATATTAGGGTCCCCTATTTTCGGAAACTCCCATATGAATTCTCCAAGCTTTCATTGTGGCGGAGAACTCAAAGACTAAGCCCAAAACCCTGAAGACTGCAGAGTCTACAAGTCCCGGCGGCCCACAACATACTCGAGACTTTCGGATCGACCCTGACCCAAAAGACTCCTTCATCAGGGTCTAACCCTCAAGCCCTAGGGATCAAAATAGCCCAAAAGCCTTACATAGTATGGTCTTTGGGCCCAAAAGCCTTAATACATATGAGTCCTTAGATCCCTGGGGAAGTAAAGCAAGGGCTGTTGGACTTTGTGGGTTCTAGGAGATGGATTGCTTGGCCGGGCGTCTGCAGGAAGTAGAGGCCACCACCAGGTACTATCACAATAAAGGCCGTCACGAAGAAGGGCATCACGGCATCCACACAGGGATGGTACCTTTTGGAGGCTTCGGGGCTACAAATCTTCAGGGGCTTGAACCGGACTTCAGCTCAAGACGTACAGTAGGGACTTAACTTTGGGTCGGGATCCGGAAGGCACGTGGCACCTGTGGCGGAACTTGTAGTTGATGAGTGCTCCTGAAGCGAAGATGTATGGGATTGCGGCCAGCCAGTATGCAAGACCGAAGATGGCTGTAACCCCGGCAAAGTAGAACTCGCCCTCCCGCAGCCGGGAGGCAATGAAATCGGCTTGTCCCCACAAGGAGGGTGCTCCGGCAGCAAGCAGATAGGGATATGGAAATACCAAGTTCCCCAAGCCTTGCGTCAGTGCAGTCGCCACATGAGACCTGACATGTTTTTCAAACTCCTCGACGGAGCCAAACCACTGCCGGACGCATTCAGTGATTGTGTCCTTGTCACAGTGCATCCTTCGACCCTGTCGATCCACGTGACCCCTCTCACAACAGTTCGCTTTTGTGTTGCTAATGCTGAAATTTTGAAGTTGGCTCTTCATGTTGTCAATCTGCCTGTAATAGCTCCGCCAAACGTAAACAGCGGAAAACAGGCCAACCCAACAGACGCATGCCCAGATAAAGAACCCATGGAAGCGGTTCGCCCATGGAACCGCGGTCTGGGAAAGCTGCATGGCAAAGAGGCCCAGGCAGGATGCTATTGAACTAGGGCCGAGGATGGAAGGCCTGATGGGAGGCCAAAAGCGGGGTCTAAGATTCTTGGGGTAGGGATTCCTTAATACAAACCCTATTATGGGTAGGATTGCAGAGGTTTTTGAAGGCGGGTTAGGGGTTTTGGATGTAGGATTTGGTGTTTAGACTGAAGGCTTTCGATTTTGGGCTCTGTTTTGTGTAGAATGGAAGGCCTAAACCCTAAACCCTAAACCCCTTTTGGCCTAATAAAGAGCTTCGTCGCTGTGCCGCTCTCGCGGCTCTTCAGGAAGGCGGCCAATTCGAAGACGCACCAAAGCCTGTCTGCTCACAGCTATGTTCGCTATGTTCGCTTTGAGATGTCAAGCTAAGAAGTAGTAGCTCAGTAGTAGTAAGTAAGTAAGTAAGTAAGTAAGTAAGTAAGCAAGTGAGTAAGTAAGCAAGCAAGCAAGCAAGCAAGTAAGTAAGTAAGTAAGTAGCAGTAGTAGTAGCAGTAGTAGTAGTAGTAGTAGTAGTAGTAGGAGTTGGAGTAGGAGTAGCAGTAGCAGTAGCAGTAGCAGTAGCAGTAGCAGTAGCAGTAGATGCTGGTGGTGCTGGTGATGCTGGTGGTGCTGGTGGTGCTGGTGGTGCTGGTGGTGCTGGTGGTCTCGTGGTGCTCGTGGTAGTCGTGGTGCTGGCAGTGCTGGTGCTGCTGCTGCTGCGGTGCTGCTGGTGCTGCCGGTTCTTCCAAAGCTGGCGCAGCTGCTGCCGCTGCTCCGCTGCCGCTGCCGCTGCTGCTGCCGCTGCTGCCCCTGCTGCTGCCGCCGCTGCCGCTGCTGGTAGTCGAAAGGCACTACGAGTTCAAAGTTCAACAGGGGTTCGTGCTGCTGAAAACGACCCGTCCTCTCAACATAGGTGGCATCCCACAACACCAGCATGGAGTCCGAATTCTTCAGGAAGGCACAGATGTTCAGGACACCTTCGAACTTCAAGCGCGGGTCAGTCTGGTGGATGCAGATCTTGTCCACAAAGACCCGGTCGCGAGGTCGGTAGAAAATGAGAACGAAAAAGGCAGTCACCATACCAAAGCAAATACCCCATGGCCCGAAAACATAGGTTCTATCCGGCTCGATCAGCGGTTGGCGGTCATAGCCAGGCAACATGTTGAAGCTGCTCAAAATTACCATGATGAACGCAAAGACGCTTCCCGCTGCTATGGCAGGAAGACCGTTTTTCAGCACGAACAGCATGAAGATCTTGTTCCATGCGGAACCATGCCAGCTGTGCGAAACAAACTGCGGTATCCTTTCAGCGGGCTTGCTGAAGTGGTAACGTTCCTGGAAGATCTTGCTTCGCAAGGCTCGCCCGAAGCAGCTCAAAACGCGATAGCTGGGTGTCACCCTTTGAATCTCTCGTGAAGTCAAACTCATCGTGCCCATGAGCTCCCGGAGCCGCCTCTGAGCCTCAGTCACATGGGAGTTTCCGAAAATAGGGGACCCTAATGTAGTACTTTAAATAGTATAGGAGCCTTATAATAAGGACCCCCAAATAAGGTACCTCTAATTTTCGGAAACTCCCATATGAGTTCTCCAATATCCCTTAATTAAGGAATATACCTTAAATTATAGTAGGATCCTTAGTATGATTTAAGGTGTTTTCCTTGATTAAGGGATATTGGAGCCTCTGAGCCTCAGTCACATCCGGCTGTGATAGCGACTCGATCGGATCACGCTCGCCAGGGACAGGCTCGGAGACTTCTACCTCCGGAGTCGCATCCTCAGCTCTTGTCATGGAACTTAGTTTAAGTTGACCCCTAAACCCTAAGCCCTAGACCCTAAGAATAATAAGGAGAAGCCCCATTATTTACCATAAACCCTATTGTTGGAACTTAAACCAACATCCTTGCGAGGTTCCTGACTAGCCCCTTTGTAATGAGGGTAGCCTTTTTCCTACCCTTAATTATATTTTAATCCGGAGACCCCAAAACAAAAAGGGCCAAAAGGTGCTACTCAGGAACCTAACTTACGAAGAGCCCAGCATCTTCCACATGGAGCGCCACCGCATGCGGCTCTGCAGCTTTGTCATCGCACATGGCCACAGCTCACAGGCGTGACTAGGCCGGCCAGCTTGCAACAACGGGTCTGAACAAGCGCATAGGGTTTTGGGGCAGATTCTACGATAGCTGCACAGGATTCATCCGAGAAATGAGGTAACCAACAGTTGTTGTCACTGCTGCCATGCCACCAAGATGCTTGCAGCTGACGACGGTCAGCAAAGCAACACTGCGAGGATCAGGCTCAGCGTACTTTAGGTTTCTGCTTCGGATTCTCGGCACTTCGTGCTTTCGGACTTTAAATCAGAATATGGAGGTTTCTGATCCCACTGCACTTGCTCAAATTGATATTAGGGCCCCTGATTTTCTGCTCCTTAGTTGCTGAGCTCATAAGCCCCAAGGAGTGTACACTTTCAGTTTTAGGGTTCAGGGTTTAGGGTTTAGGGTTTAGGGTTTAGGGTTTAGGGTTTAGGGTAGTATTCTCCCAAAAAGTGCAAAGAGTATCCGCTCAGCTTCTAAGACCCCCTTTCTAAGCCTCCAGGGGATGACGCGGCCACAGGGTCCCGAAGCGCCCACATCCAAGTCCCAATGGTTTCGGGTTTAGGGTTTAGAGTGTAGGGCTTGGGATTTAGGGTGTAGGGTTTAGGGTTTAGGGTTCCAAGTTCTTCAAGCTACATGAGCCCAGGGTACGTCTTTCTGGCGGCTTTTGTTGAGTCGTGAGCGTGTCGTCCTCAATTTCTGAAAAAACGCATCCTGGACGTCGGGCGTAGTAAGCTTTAGAGTTTTGGGTTTAGAGCTGAGGGTCTTGGGCAGGTTTGTTTTCAACTGTCGGGGATAGGATTCAGGGTTCAGGGCTTTGGTGTTGGGATTTGGGCTGAGGGTATGCGGGTATACGTCTTTAGCTGGGGCCCAGGCTACGCGCGTAGTTGGACGAAAAGGCTCTCTCACGGACTTTCTTCTTTGGATCGACTCGTGTCTAGGAATGGTCTCAAGGGCTCAGGATTTCGGGATCTCGGGTGTATGGTTGAGGGTTTAGGGTTCACGACTTCCATGGAAAACTCTTGAAAGCCGTGAGAGAGCTGTCTTGCATGTCAGGGCTCTTCTATGACGGAACGACAGTACCTGGCCATCGGTTCATCCTGTGGCAGGGTCGGGGAAAAAGAGCCGGGGCAGCAGAAGCTGCGAGTTAGGGCACGGGGCTCTTCGAGCTCCCATCGCGAAAACGCTCTAAGCCTCAGATCCAAGACCTGGGTCTAAAGCCCAAGACGCTCCACGTAAGATGAGCGCAGACGCCAAGCAAGCAGAGCGGCAGAAGACATAATAATGGCCCAAAGCACTGCGGCCAGCATATCATCTAGCATCGCTTGTAGGCCTATCCTGGAATCAGCCGGACAAACTTTTCCGGGGTGCTCAGCCGATGTGTTATGATGCATCATTTCAACTTGTGAGGCTTGGGGTATTGCGGTTTAGGGTGTTAGGTCAGGCATTTACTTATGATCTTCTGAAGCCCTGTGGCACCTGCTTGTCTCGGTATGTGAACCATGAAAACAGAGGCTATTCCCCGAAACCCTAAACCTAGACCCTGAACCCCTAAACCGCGCTGTCATATTGCCGAGGCTCAGTAACCAGAACATGCCCGTGCCTGGCACCAGATTTAGGAACGCCGAAACGAGGAGGGGCACCAGCGCATCAAGACAAGGGCTGTACCTTCAGACGAAAAGGGCTGAAACAAAATTAGCATCTGAGGGTTTCGGGCTTTGGGTTCCTTTTTTTTTTTGCTTTGGGTTTGGGGTTTCAGGTTCTTTATAGTGTGTGTAGGGTTTAGGGCCGGCCTCAGGGTCCGGGGCGTGCGGTTAAGAGTCTGGGGTTTCAAATTAGGGTTTAGGGTTTAGGGTTTAGCTTTCTGAGGAGGCTTCGGGAGCTGGTGGTTTGAGGAATTATACTTGAAATTCACACGAAGGGATCCTGCTATAACTTAAGGTATATTCCTCACTTGAGGAACAAGCCCAGAGCTCGGGGCCGTGCACCTGCGGCGGAACTTGTGGACGATAAGACCACCGCAGGCGAAGATGAAGGGAACTGCAGCGAGCCAGTATGCGAGGCCAATGACGACGGTGACACCAGCCTATACTGAACTTAGAACCCTAGCAAAATTCTAATTTTAGCTGTTTCTTAGGGGTTATTATAACCAAAACTTAAAAATTATTTCTAAGTACCCCTAAGCAGCATAGTAGAACTCGCCCTCCCGCAGCCGGGAGGCCGCGAAGTCACCCTGACACCACAAGATCGGTGCTCCGGCAGCAAGCACGTAAGGATAAGGAAACCCTCCCTTCCCCAATCCTTCCGACAATGCAGCTGCCACGCCAGACCTGACATCATCCTCGAATGCATCAACAGAGCCGAACCACTGTCGGATGCATTCAAGGATCACTGCCTTGTCGCAAGGAAGCTTTCGGCCCTGTCGATCCACATGGCCTATCTGGCAACAGTCCGATTTCGTCTTGCTAATGGTGAAACTCTGAAGTTGGGTCTTCATGGCGTCAATCTGCCTGTAGTGGCTCCGCCAGACACAAGCAACCGCGTAACACCCAGTCCAGGCCAGTGCCGAGAAGACCAGGGTTCCATGAAAGGCGTTCGCCTGAGTTGTCCTCTAAGCCCTTTGAAAATTATTTACTATTATGGTTCTCTACAAAATAGTAAAGGAAACTGGAAAGATCCCAAAGGACAACCCAGTCGCCCATGGAACGGCGGTCTGAGCCAGCTGCAACGCAAAGAGGCCGAAGCAGGATGCTATGGAGCTGGGCCCAAGGATGGTAGGCCTGATGGGAGGCCAAAAAGGGTGGATTTAAGATTCTTGGGGTAGGGATTCCATCTAACCCCTGTTATGGGAACCCTATTATGGGAACCCTAATCCCTACTAAACCCCCATAGGCCAAACCCCCTTTTAGCCTCCTATGAAGGCCTAATAAAGAGCTTCGTCGCTGTCCCGCTCTCGCGGCTTTTCAGGAAGGCAGCCAATTCGAAGACGCACCAAAGCCTCCAGTCGGAGAAACGGTTTTGAAGGTACGCACACTTACACCCAAGCACGCTGTTGCTGCTGTCATGGTTGCTGCCGGCATTCAACGTTGCCCTTGAGCGTCTCACTCCCTAAATTGACCTTCCTCACGCAGTAGTGTCATTGCTATGATGCCTGCTCTTTCTGAAAATGCCTATTATATGTTTAGTCCTGAGGCTCTCACGATCTGTGAGCGCTTAAGCTTTGTCGTTGTTGCTGCAGTGTGATCGCAAGCTGGATTGGAGAAGCTGGAACGTCAGGATTTAAGGTTTGGGTCGGTTCAGGGTTCGGTGTCGGAAAGACCCCGCCTCTCAACATAGGTGGGGTCCCACAACACCAACATGGAGTCGGAATTCCTCAAGAAGGCACATATGTTCAGGAGGCCTTCAAACTTAAGGCGCCGATCAGTCTGATGGATGCATAGGACATCCAGGAAAACCTCGTCACGACGTTGACAGAAAGTCAAGCCGAGAAATGCAGCTAGCATCCCAATGCAAAGCCCCCAGGGTCCGAAGACGTAGGTTCGTTCCAGCTCGATCATGGGTTGCCGATCATAGCCAGGCAAGATCTGGAAGCTGCTGAAGACAATCATGACCAATGCACACAAGCTTCCAGAAGCCAGCGCTGCAGGACCATTTTTGAGCACGAAGACTGTGGCGATCTTCTTCCATGACGAGCCATGCCAACTGTGTGAAACAAACTGCGAAATCTTCTTGGCCGCTCTGCTGCAATGGTACATGTCTGTGACTGTCTTTTGTCGCAGCGCTCGCCCGAAGCAGCTTAAGACGCGATGGCTGGATGTCACCCTTTGGATGGTCGGCGAAGTCAACGTCATTGTGCTGAAGTGTCCTGCTACATGCTCTTGGTAATCCTGGTAATCCATCCTTACTTGCTGAGTTCAACCGCCCAAAAAAGTGCGCACCTTTAGTTTTCAATAAGGAGAATACTATCCAAAAAAGTGGAAAGTGCGCCCACTCAGCTACTAAGTATCATGTCTCCTTCCGCCGGCTGCGGTGCCTCCTGAGGCTCCACTGGATCACGTTCCTTTGGAACCGGCTCGTCTCCAGTGTCCTCCGTGCTCAATTCTGGCAAAATGCCACCAGCATGTAGCACAACTGTGCAGGGTGCAGACATGCCTGCGTCATCCGACATAGCTGGCACAGCTATAGCCACCAGCCTGAAGTGGCATCAACACTCCTAGACCCTCGAACCACGAATCTGAAGTCCCGAAGGATGTGTTCCTGTACTACCTAGTAATCCTAAACCCTAACCTCCTGTTCTGACTCGCACCACAGCTCGTTACTATGTATGGTTTGCGGCGAGTCTCGCAGCCCGTGGCAGCAATGAAAACTATGATAGCTATTGCTTCATTGCTGTGCCTCTAACCAACCTGGTAAGCCTAGCACTGTACGCCGATGATGATGGCGAGATGCCCATAGTGATGCTGGTGACGATGGCGATGATGGTGCCGACAATGGAGTCGATGATTGTTTCAATGCCGGTCTTGATGATGGCTATGACGGTGGTACCGCCGCTGATAACGATATGGATGGTACTGATGATAATACTAATGATCATCATGACGATGATGATGATGATGCTGATGATGGTGGTGGTCGTGATGGTGGCGCTGATGAAGGAGATGATAGTGATGATGCTGATGATGGTTGTGATGAATAACATGATCGCGACTGAATGCCAGCTGTCATCTTCGCCACCGTTTCCTTTATTTTATCATCATTAACGTCATTAACGGTTGAATGAAATGATGCAGACGATGGCGAAGAGAGTCACGGAAATAAAGGAAACAGTGGCGATGATGACAGCTGGCATTCAAAAGGTTTCAAAGACGAAGACTAGGAAAAAAGAGTGCGATGATGAGGGTGCTCATGGCCGCGACGTTTGCATGGGTGATGAGATAAACGATGAAGAGGATGATAATGAGTGGTGATGACACGAAAGATCGGATAATGATGATGACGATGAGGTTCATGCTCAATGGACATGATGAGGATGAGGACGATAATGATTATCATGAGCATAAACAAAAGGCATGAGGAGGAGGAGGAGGAGGAGGAGGAGGAGGAGGCGAACGAGGTCATGAAAGCCACAATGAGGATGAGGATATTCACGATATCGATGTTGGTGACTACGAGGGTGATGGTGAAGATGGTGATGTCGATGGTGATGTTGATGGTGATGATGATGATGATGGTGGTGGTGATGTTGATGCTGGTGATGATGATGGTGATGATGATGATGATGATGATGATGATGGTGGCAATGTCGATGGCCGCAAGCTCCGTAGTCACATCTCTTCTGCTCCCTTCGTGGCGTTCGACACCATGCCGAAACGCCCAACCCCAACACTCGAAGCGCTTGAAGTCGCAAGACCCAAACCCTCAAACCTCTAAACCCTACGCCCCCAAACTCCTTATCAACCCTATCATAGGGGCCTTAATAATTAGAAGGTATTTTGTACCATAACTGTAAATTTTATAAGGAACCACCAAAATAGTGTAGGAACTTATTTAGGCCCCTATCCTAGTTCTTATGCCTCTGCCCGCGGATGGCGTCAGCCCTCTGAGAGTCCGGCGCCTCGGCTTCCACGTCTTAGTAGCCTGCCGCTCATAGGGTTTTGGGGTTTGGGGTTTAGGGTTTAGGGTTTGGGGTTACGGTCAACTGTTTTGTCTTGGGGCCATAAACCCTAAACCCGAAACCCTAAACCCTAAACCAGAAACCCTACCTGGTTCTGCATTCGATTTCCTTTCCGTTTCGGGTTCCTGTCGCAGGTTTGGTCCCCCGGCGACTCTCACCCCCAAACCCTGAATATGGTAGAGTTCATATGGGTTATATGTATAGCTACCCTAGTTATAACCCTATACTTATAAGTACCCATGAAGCTCCAAGTAATCCCTATAGATCCCTTGAAAGGGACCCTACTAAGTACCCCTGAACCTCCAAGTAGGGTTTCAGTCTCTGGGAGGGTCGGGGGACTTAGTAAGTAGGTAGTAGGTAGACTTATCCGCCGACCCCTGCGGGCGGCGCCCGTGATATCCCGAGAGGTGTCCGCACCAACACCGCTTCCACCGCCTCCACCGCTGAGTCTTTCACCGCTATATTTGTAGGTGTTTAAAGAGTATTTAAAGACTGCCAATGTGTGCCCGGACCCCCCCGAGCCCCCACCGCCCCCACCGCCCTCACCGCCCTCACCACCCCCACCACCCTCACTGCCCTCACCTGCCTTTGTACCACCACCCTCACCGCTTGATCCTCCCGCACCCAGACCGCCCCCCGCCCACACCGCCCTCACCGCCCTCACCACCCCCACCACCTCCACCACTGCCACCACCCCCAGTGTTCTGTCAGGGGAGTTAACCGCTGTATTTGTATAGGTGTTTAAAGAGTATTTAAAGGCTGCCAATGTGTGCCCGGACCCCCCCGCACCCCCACCGCCCCCGCACCACCCCCACCGCCCACACCGCCCTCACCGCCCTCGTCAGGGGAGTTAACCGCTGTATTTGTATAGGTGTTTAAAGAGTATTTAAAGGCTGCCAATGTGTGCCCGGACCCCCCCGCGCTCACACCGCCCCCACCGCCCACACCGCCCTCACCGCCCTGACCACCCCCAGCACCTCCACCACTGCCACCACCCCCAGTGTTCTGTCAGGGGAGTTAACCGCTGTATTTGTATAGGTGTTTAAGTATTTAAAGGCTGCCAATGTGTGCCCAGACCCCGCGCCCCCACCGCCCACACCGCCCCCACCGCCCCCACCGCCCACACCGCCCTCACCGCCCTCACCACCCTGACCACCTCCACCACTGCCACCACCCCCAGTGTTCTGTCAAAAGAGTTAACTGCTGTATTTGTATAGGTGTTTAAAGAGTATTTAAAGGCTGCCAATGTGTGCCCGGACCCCCACCGCCCCCACCGCTCACACCGCCCTCACCACCACTGCCACCACCCCCAGTGTTCTGTCAGGAGAGTTAACCGCTGTATTTGTATAGGTGTGTAAAGAGTATTTAAAGGCTGCCAATGTGTACCCGGACCCCCCCCCCCCCCCGCCCACACCGCCCCCCACCGCCCCACCGCCCTCACCACCCTGACCACCTCCACCACTGCCACCACCCCCAGTGTTCTGTCAGGGGAGTTAACCGCTGTATTTGTATAGGTGTTGAAAAGTATTTGAAGGCTGCCAATGTGTGCCCGGACCCCCCCCCCCGGCCCCCCCGCCGCCCCCCCCGCCCCCCCCGCCCCCACCGCCCACCCCGCCCTCACCGCCCTCACCGCGCTCACCACCCCCACCACCTCCACCACTGCCACCACCCCCAGTGTTCTGTCAGGGGAGTTAACCGCTGTATTTGTATAGGTGTTTAAACTGCCAATGTGTGCCCGGACCCCGCGCCCCCACCGCCCACACCGCCCCCACCGCCCCCACCGCCCACACCGCCCTCACCGCCCTCACCACCCTCACCACCTCCACCACCCCCAGTGTTCTGTCAAAAGAAAGTTAACCGCTGTATTTGTATGGGTGTTTAAAGAGTATTTAAAGGCTGCCAATGTGTGCCCGGACCCCCCGCGCCCCCACCGCCCACGCCGCCCCCACCGCCCACACTGCCCTCACCGCCCTCACCACCCCCACCACATCCACCACTGCCACCACCCCCAGTGTTCTGTCAGGGGAGTTAACCGCTGTATTTGTATAGGTGTTTAAAGAGTATTTAAAGGCTGCCAATGTGTGCCCGGACCCCCCCGCGCCACCACCGCCCCCCCCACCGCCCCCACCGCCCATACCGCTCTCACCGCCCTCACCACCCCCACCACCTCCACCACTGCCACCACCCCCAGTGTTGTGTCAGGGGAGTTAACCGCTGTATTTGTATAGGTGTTTAAAGAGTATTTAAAGGCTGCCAATGTGTGCCCGGACCCCCCCGCGCCCACACCGCCCCCACCGCCCCCACCGCCCCCACCGCCCACACCGCCCTCACCATCCCCACCGCCTCCACCACTGCCACCACCCCCAGTGTTCTGTCAGGGGAGTTAACCGCTGTATTTGTATAGGTGTTTAAAAAGTATTTAAAGGCTGCCAATGTGTGCTTGGACCCCGCGCCCCCACCGCCCACACCGCCCCCACTGCCCCCACCGCCCACACCGCCCTCACCGCCCTCACCACCCCCACCACCTCCACCACTGCCACCAACCCCAGTGTTCTGTCAAAAGAGTTAACCGCTGTACTTGTATAGGTGTTTACAGAGAAAAAAACACCGCCCCCACCAGCCCCACCGCCCACACCACCCTCACCGCCCTCACCACCCCCACCACCTCCACCATTGCCACCACCCCCAGTGTTCTGTCAGGGGAGTTACCGCTGTATTTGTATAGGTGTTTGGTGAGTATTTAAAGGCTGCCAATGTGTGCCCGGACCCCCCCACACCTCCACCGCCCCCACCACCACCCCCACCGCCCCCATTGCCCACACCGCCCACACCGCCCTCACCACCCCCACCACTTCCACCACCCCGAAAGAGTATTTAAAGGCTGCCAATGTGTGCCGGACCCCCCGCGCCCACACCGCCCCCACCGCCCCCACCGCCCACACCGCCCTCACCACCCCCACCACCTCCACCACTGCCACCACCCCCAGTGTTCTGTCAGGGGAGTTAACCGCTGTATTTGTATAGGTGTTTGAAGAGTATGTAAAGGCTGCCAATGTGTGCCCGGACCCTGCGCCCGCACCGCCCCCACCGCCCCCACCGCCCCCACCGCCCACACCGCCCTCACCGCCCTCACCACCCCCACCACCTCCACCACTGCCACCACCCCCAGTGTTCTGTCAAAAGAATTAACGCTGTATTTGTATAGGTGTTTAAAGTATTTACAGGCTGCCAATGTGTGCCCGGACGCCCCCTGCGCCCCCACCGCCCACACCGTTCCCACCGCCCACACCGCCCTCACCGCCCTCACCACCCCCACCACATCCACCACTGCCACCACCCTCAGTGTTCTGCCAGGGGAGCTAACCGCTGTATTTGTATACCGCCCCCACTGCCCCCACCGCCCACACCGCCCTCACCGCCCTCACCACACCCACCACCTCCACCACTGCCACCACCCCCAGTGTTCTGTCAAAAGAGTTAACTGCTGTATTTGTATAGTTTAAAGAGTATTTAAAGGCTGCCAATGTGTGCCCCCACCGCCCCCACCGCCCACACCGCCCTCACCGCCCTCACCACCCCCACCACCTCCACCACTGCCACCACCCCCAGTGTTCTTTCAGGGGAGTTAACCGCTGTAATTGTATAGGTGTTTAAAGAGTATTTAAAGGCTGCCGGACCCCGCGCCCACCGCCCACACCGCTTCAGCGCCCCCACCGCCCCCATTGCCACACCGCCCTCACCGCCCTCACCACCCCCACCACCTCCACCTCACCACCCCCACCACCTCCACCACTGCCACCACCTCCAGTGTTCTGTCAGGGGAGTTAACCAGTTAACCGCTGTATTTGTATAGGTGTTTAAAGAGTATTTAAAGGCTGCCAATGTGTGCCCGGACCCCCCCGCGCCCACACCGCCCCCACCATCCCCACCGCCCACACCGCCCTCACCGCCCTCACCACCCCCACCACCTCCACCACTGCCACCACCCCCAGTGTTCTGTCAGGGGAGTTAACCGCTGTATTTGTATAGGTGTTTAAATTTAAAGGCTGGCAATGTGTGCCCGGACCCCCCCACGCCCCCACCGCCCCCCTCACCGCCCTCACCACCCCCGCCACCTCCACCACTGCCACCACCCCGAGTGTTCTGTCTGTGTTTGTAGAGGTGTTTAAAGAGTCTTTAAAGGCTGCCAATGTGTGCCCGGACCCCCCCCACGCCCACACCGCCCCCAACCGCCGCCACCGCCCACACCGCCCTCACCGCCCTCACCACCCCCACCACCTCCACCACTGCCACCACCCCCAGTGTTCTGTCAGGGGAGTTAACCGCTGTATTTGTATAGGTGTTTAAAGAGTATTTAAAAGGCTGCCAACGTGTGGCCGGACCCCACCGCCCCCACCGCCCACACTGTATTTGTTTATAGGTGTTTAAAAACGTGTTTAAAGGCTGCCAATGTGTGCCCGGACCCCCCCGCGCCCCCACCGCCCCCCCCCACCGCCCCCACCGCCCACACCGCCCACACCGCTCTCACCGCCCTCACCACTCCACCACTGCCACCACCCCCAGTGTTCTGTCAGGGGAGTTAACCGCTGTATTTGTATAGGTGTTCAAAGAGTATTTAAAGGCTGCCAATGTGTGCCCGGACCCCCCACGCCCACACCGCCCCCACCGCCCACACCGCCCTCACCACCCTCACCACCCCCAACCACCTCCACCACTGCCACCACCCCCAGTGTTCTGTCAGGGGAGTTAACCGCTGTATACCCCCACCACCTCCACCACTGCCACCACCCCCAGTGTTCTGTCAGGGGAGTTAACCGCTGTATTTGTATAGGTGTTTAAAGAGTATTTAAAGGCTGCCAATTTGTGCCCGGACCCCGCGCCCCCACCGCCCACACCGCCCCCACCGCCCCCACCGCCCACACCGCCCTCACCGCCCTCACCACCCCCACCACCTCCACCACTGCCACCACCCCCAGTGTTAACTGTCAAAAGAGTTAACCGTTAACCGCTGTATTTGTATAGGTGTTTAAAGAGTATTTAAAGGGTGCCAATGTGTGCCCGGACCCCCCCGCGCCCCCACCACTTCCACCACTGCCACCACCCCCAGTGTTCTGTCAGGGGAGTTAACCGCTGTATTTGTATAGGTGTTTAAAGAGTATCTAAAGGCTGCCAATGTTGCCCGGACCCCGCGCCCCCACCGCCCACACCGCCCCCACCGCCCACACCGCCCTCACCGCCCTCACCACCCCCACCACCTCCACCACTGCCATAGGTGTTGAGTATTTAAAGGCTGCCGGTGTGTGCTGGACCCCCCCCCCCGCGCCCACATCGCCCCCACCGCCCCCACCGCCCACACCGCCCTCACCGCCCTCACCACCCCCACCACCTCCACCACTGCCACCACCCCCAGTGTTCTGTCAGGGGAGTTGCCCGCTGTATTTGTATAGGTGTTTGAAAAGTGTTTGAAGGCTGGCAATGTGTGCCCGGACCCCCCCACGCCCCCACCGCCCCCCCACCGCCCCCCCCACCGCCCCCACCGCCCCCACCACCGCATTTGTATAGGTGTTTTAAAGACTTTTTAAAGGCTGCCAATGTGTGCCCTTCGCCGCGCCCCCACCGCCCCCACCGCCCACACCGCCCTCACCGCCCTCACCACCCCCACCACCCTCATCCCCCTCCACTGCTTTCACCGTTCCCACCGTCTCCACCGCTCTCACCGCCCGCTGTATTTGTAGGTGTTTAAAAAGTAAAGAGTTTTAAAGGCTGCCAATGTGTGCCCAGACCCCCCCGCGCCCCCACCGCCCCCACCGCCCACACCGCCCTCACTACCTTCATCCCCCTCCACCGCTTTCACCGTTCCCACCGTCTCCACCACTCTCACCGCCCGCTGTATTTGTAGGTTTAAAGAGTAAAGAGTATTTAAAGGCTGCCAATGTGTGCCCGGACCCCCCCGCGCCCCCACCGCCCCCACCGCCCACACCGCCCTCACTACCTTCATCCCCCTCCACCGCTTTCACCGTTCCCACCGTCTCCACCGCTTCACCGCCCGCTGTAGTAGGTGTTTAAAGAGTAAAGAGTATTTAAAGGCTGCCAATGTGTGCCCGGACCCCCCCGCGCCCCCACCGCCCCCACCGCCCACACCGCCCTCACTACCTTCATCCCCCTCCACCGCTTTCACCGTTCCCACCGCCCACCGCTCTCACCGCCCGCTGTACTTGTAGGTGGTTTAAAGAGTAAAGAGTATTAAAGGCTGCCAAGTGTGCCCGACCCCCCCGTCCACCGCCCCCACCGCCCACACCGCCCTCACTACCTTCATCACCGCTGTTCTCTTCTGTACCTGCCAATGTTGCCCGGACCCCCCGTCCCCCACCGCCCACACCGCCCTCACTACCTTCATCCCCGTATTTCACCGTTCCCACCGTCTCCACCGCTCTCCGCCCGCTGTAAGTTGTAGGTTTTAAAGAGTAAAGAGTATTTAAAGGCTGCCAATGTGTGCCCGGACCCCCCCGCGCCCCCACCGCCCCCACCGCCCACACGCCCTCACTACCTTCATCCCCCTCCACCGCTTTCACCGTTCCCACCTCTCCACCGCTCTCACCGCCCGCTGTATTTGTAGTGTTTTAAAGAGTATTTTAAAGGCTGCCAATGTGTGCCCGGACCCCCCCGCGCCCCCACCGCCCCCACCGCCCACACCGCCCTCATACCTTCATCCCCCTCCCCGCTTTCACCGTTCCCACCGTCGCCTTTGTAGGTGTTTAAAGAGTAAAGCACCGCCACACCGCCCCCACCGCCCACACCGCCCTCACCGCCCTCACCACCCCCACCACCTTCATCCCCCTCCACCGCTTTCACCGTTCCCACCGTCTCCACCGCTCTCACCGCCCGCTGTATTTGTAGGTGTTTAAAGAGCAAAGAGTATTTAAAGGCTGCCAATGTGTGCCCGGACCCCCCCGCGCCCCCACCGCCCACACCGCCCAGCACCGCCCACACCGCCCTCACCACCCCCACCACCTTCATCCCCCTCCACCGCTTTCACCGTTCCCACCGTCTCCACCGCTCTCACCGCCCGCTGTATTTGTAGGTGTTTAAAGAGTAAAGAGTATTTAAAGGCTGCCAATGTGTGCCCGGACCCCCCCGCGCCCACACCGCCCTCACTACCTTTATTGTCCTCACTGCCCGCCCCGGCCTTGCGATGCGCCGCCGCGCGCGCGACTTTTTTGTCGTACCACCCCATGGCCACAACTGCACTGGTTCCGTATCTTAAGCATAACGAATACAGCCTTCCTGCTAAACTCGGTTTTGTGCGGATGCCTTTTGCCTCTGAGTCACAAGGTTGCTGAAACATGCGCACACAATGTCCGAGAGCTGAGCACTGCGTCAGTCCGAATACTTCGCAGCATCAGTCATGTGCTCATGCTACTCGTGCCAGTTACAAGACTTGCAGTTGGCTGCTTTCAACACCTGCTGCGTTCCTTGGATAGTCACCTCTCTTCTTCTTTGGGGTCGGCGGCAGTGGCGGCAGCCCATAAATCGGGCAGCGCATCGCTGCCCTGTATGGACTGAGCTATGGCTCAGACGAATGAGCTTCGTCTGCGAAGCAGAAGCCACGACCGACAGTGCCGCCGACCCGCCCCGGACCCCGCATCATCGGACCCTCGTTTCTCCCTCGGGCCGCGCGGGGCCTGGCCCGAAGGCTTCTCGGAACGCGCACGCGTTTTGCAGCCATTCCCCGCGGTGTGGCGGGTTTCGGGGCCGCCGTGGACGACCCAGGAGGCGAGCCGGCGAGCATCATGAGCCCTCGGGCGCCCGCAACCGGCGCCGGCGGCGCGACGTGGGCGCGAAGTCATAACTCCCAAGTTTTTGACTGGGTTGCGGAAGCCGCCAAAGGGCGCGCATCATGAGCATCAGCGGGGTCCGGCGGACGGGGGGTGCGGGCTACATGCAGGGCCGACGGGGGCTGAGAGCCTACGATCACCCACAAGTTGCGCACTTCGGGCCTACGTTGCACTTATCTATATACCGCGGGTTTCTGACAACAGCTCGCGCTGCCCGCACCTGGGCGCAGCCCCTAAATAAGTACCCTAGAAGGGACCCTAATTGGGGTTATGGTACTTATAAGTCCCTAAAATAACCAGTTACTAAGTCCCCCGACCCTCCAAGTGGGAGGCTGTGGGGACTGAAGGCCTCGGGGTCATGCCGGTCTGTACGAGGACCTGAGTTCTCGAGCTGGGAGCTACTTGGAGGTTCATGGGTACCTTCAAGGGTCCCTTTAAAGGGATCTATAGGGATTCTATAGGGGTATAGGGTTTAGGGCCTACTTGGAGGGTCATGGGTACTTCCAAGTAGGGCTATAGGTAGGGTAATTATTAATACTTATACCCCATATTAGGGGACTTATAACCCCACTTAGAACTATAGAACTACCCCTGAACCTCCAAGCAGACCTATGTTTGTCACTGCCCCAGTCCCGCTCTACCCTCGGAGGATGTTCTGCATCAACAGTGCGAAAAGGCTGCCAGTTACAGGCTGAGTTTATCAGGTTTTGGCATGGACATTCTAGGATGGGACGCACTCGAGAGTGCGCGTCATGATTCACGGTTTAGGCATACATGCTCCCCAGAACGGACACAACATGAAATATCCCTGTTTCAAGCCCCTATTCATTTGTCGCCAGTAGTACGAGCAGTTTGCGCTCCTATACCTACTTATCAACTCCTAGCCTTCGACCACATATTCCCTATACATAACTCCTTTACAAGTCTCAACTATCATTCAATCTCAGAACACCTAGATATGTGAGTGGTTTTCCATCTTCTGCTTCGGGTGGATGCGAGGTGTTCCGTGTCGGCTTCCGTTTTCGTTTCGGGGGTTTAAAACCTTTTCGTTCCGGGTTGCGTTTCATGTTCAAGCCTGCACAGAAGCCGACGACGGTACAGTTCAAGGAAAAGCAAAATGCAATATGGAAGCGAAATCGACTATGGGTCCTTCAAAAGAAGCCTGAACGGAACTGAAAATGCAAACGGAAAGTTGGATGGAAGGGAGAATAGAATGCTTGAGTAACCGGACGAAGAACGAAAAGAACGGAAGCCGATGTTCCCGAGGTGGACTTCGCGAGAATTTACAACGGGTGTCCCCAGAATCATATCAAGGTCTCATGGTAGGCCTTGCATGTTACTGCAATGCTCCTTATGGTACCTATGAAAACGAGCACCCTGATGGAATCAATTCCAGAGCCACAATTTCAAGAATAGACTCTCGCTCCAAACCCAGAAACACCCTAAACTCCTACACTAAATAAACCCCAACCTCCAAGGTCTACACATCCCCACTCTCACCCTAAACCCTAAAACCCCAAAACCCGCAAACCCTAGATAAACTCTAAGCCCTACTTGGAGGTTCATGGCTATAAATGGGCTTAGAAGCCCCCCAATATGGGTTATAAGTATAGCTACCCCACTTATAACCTCGCTTATAACTACCCATGAACGTCCAAGCAGGCCCTAAACCCTATAACCCTTGTAGAATCCCTATAGATCCATTTAAAGGGACCCAACTACCCATGAACCTCCAAGTACACACGGCCCCGATCATGGAACTGCCTTAGGCTCCTCTGTTGCCGGCTGGCCTGCACGGAAAGTTTAGAGCTTTAGGGGTTTAGGGTTTTGTTTAGTTTCCTTTAAAGGGATCTATAAGGGTTCCTTTAAGGGCTCCTATAAGGAATCTATACGATTCTAGGGTTTAGGGTTTCGGGCTTCGGGCCTTTAGGGTTTAGGCTTTAGGGTTTAGGGGTTCATGTATGAGGCTTCTAATAGAGGGGTAGGGCTCTGGACTTATTTAAGGGTCCATACTACAAAGGTTCCTAAAGGATTTACGGTTTAGGGCTTCTGGACGTTTAGGGTTTAGGGTTCCTAGAGGGGTTCCAGAAGATTGCGCTGGATCCCCAGCCCTCTACCCCAAAAAAGGAACCCTAAAGTCTAAACCCCAAACCTAAACCAAGTGTTTTAGGATTGCAAGTGTGCAGGCTGTGGTGTTGAGTTTGTGATTGTGGGACGCCGGGCCTTCTTGCGTAGCTGGGTATAATGCTTCGTAAGTATAATGGCTTCTGCAAGGGATGCTCAAAGGAAGGGCAGCTACTAAGTAAGCAGGGGAAGTATAGTAAGCATGGTACACTTAAGTGGGGATATATTGGTAAACTGTATACTTATGCAGGGCTAGAGTGCGAACGAAAAAGTAATGCTCAAGGACGTTTCTGCTTAGCCCTGCACGCTTGAAGGAAGGGTATCCTGGACATCGTGATGAAATCCTTGAGCAAGGTTTGTATATAAGTAGCACAGCTCCGGAGTGGGAATTCGGGAGCTTGACATTTGGCTCCCTTGATTCCTTGATCACCTGCCCACGACGGAGCTTCCTGCATGGTGTGAGGTCTGATGGGTGCGGCGGTGTATCCTGAACCCTAAGCCCTAAACCCCTGAACCTTAAACCAGAAACCCCTAAGCCCTAAACCCTGTAGTGTGGCGGTTCTAAGTCGGTACCCAGGCTGGGCCATGTCGCAGAGACCTGATTCAGTTCGTCATGTAGTCTTTGGGTAAGCCTTCAGGGACTTTGGGCGGATGCGTGAAACCAACACGGGCTGGCTCGGGGCTTTGGCAGCAAGGTCTAGGTGAGAAACCAGAAGAAACTGCAGAGGAAAACAAAGCAGTTTCGAAGCGGCTCAGGTACCCGGGAACACCACCGCCCCGCGTCCCAGATGTCCAACACTGAGCAGGGTTTAGGGTTTAGGGTTTAGGGTTTAGGGTTTAGGGTTTAGGGTTTAGGGTTTAGGGTATTTCGCCTAGACCATTGACCCTGCTTTCTACGGCCTTTTACCCTCAGCCCCAAGGCCCGGCCCTTAGATAAAGAAAACAATCCGCGAACACCCAAAACCCCACACCCTCAGACCTGAAAACCCTAACCTTCACAGACCACAAACCCCAAAACCGCAGAGCCCCCACCCCAAATCCCAACCTAGCACGGACTCTCGCCTCCGCCTGTAGGCCGCTGAGAAGCCTCTCCGAGGGCAGGCTGCATGCGGTTTGAGGGGCCGAAGCCTTTGGGGCTCCAAGGGTCAGGGTTCGTACATCCTGAACCGTAGGGTTTGGGGTTGGAGGCTTACGGTTCATATGATATAGGTTTAGGTTTCGGGCTTTCGGGTCTACGAAGGGTTTTCGGGCTTCAGGGCTGGATTTTTCTGGTCAATGCCTGCAACAACGACGTACATACATACATACATGCATGCATACATACATAAATAGGTCAACATACTTACATAAACAGACATATTCGTGTGTATACATGTGTATATATATATATATGTATATGTGTATATATATATATATATATATATACAAGATGTGTATGTTATCTGTGTGTGTGCGCTTGTATAAGATGAACTATCCACATGTTTATCTGCGGGTTAATTAGCGGAAGTATTTAACTGTTGATTTGCTTATGTATGCATGCACATGCATACATACCGGTATGAACATGCATTCGTGAGGTAGACCTTAGTGTATTTGCTTGTTCTGCTCAATTATGCGCAAAATTGATGCGAACATGGTGAATATTAGGTGCCGATAATTAGGACTCCATAATACAGGAGAGCAATAGCTAACCCAAATCGATAAGTAGAATAAACCATCGCAAGAAAGCGGGTGATGCCATCTGCAAGCTGATGTCGTACAGCTCCATACACTTTCGCAACGGCCCCAAGACTCATAGAGCTAGTACCGGAAGACGGACAGCTGCATAGAGCCCAGAGGCTACAACGCCTGCAACAGATGCGATGTGGTTTCGGGGAGCACCCTGAAAGGCTATGCAACATCAGATGCCATCATATCGCGCCCTGCAAGATGTTGAAAACCTGGCCATCCTGTGACGTAAATCGTATCACTGCTAGCCCAGAGACTCCAATATCCCTTAATTACGGAATATTCTTCCTGAAATCATATTAAGGATCCTCTTATATTTTAAGGTATATTCCTGAGTTAAGGGATATTGGAGTCTTTGCTAGAAAATCGGGGGAGGAGCCCGGCCTCGAAGACTTCTGGGCTTTGCGCAGCTTCCGCGGTCTGCGATCCCTCACCCGGAGGGTCTCCCTCTTCACGACCGCCTGGCCTGGGTAAGTAACCAGGGAGAAAAAGTACAAAATTGTATTTCATAATGGTTCCTTTGAGAAAAAGAGAATTAAAGTTTCATAATGGTTCCTTTGAGAAAAAGAGAATTAAAGTATGGTATTTCAAAGCTCAGTGGCTTTTCCAGGTGGGAAGCTCTGCGCGCGTCGTTGGCGGCTTCCGCGATGCCGGAAGTACCCTCCGGCGCAAGCACGCCGCTGTCTGCTTCTGCGTCCTCTGCCGGGCCTTTGCCCTTCTTGGGACCTGTGGGATCTATGCTAGGGATCTGGCCGCCAGACAAGGCCTCCATCTCCGCTTCAGGCGCTGCGACTTTGTCTTCAGGTGTCCCTGCAGCATTGTGAGTACTGGGTCCTGCAGACACATTGCTGTCGCTTGCCGCTTTTTGGTTCTGTGGAGCTCCTGCCGGCATCTCAGGCTCGATTTCACCACACCTCGAATCTGGAGCGTCTTTCTCAAGCCCCTCGAAGAGCACGCCCACTTCTGCACCTGGGCCCACATGTCCCACTGTTGCAGCATCCACAAAGGGATCAGACTCCTGTGGATTCTGAGCTGCACCATCGACCTCCTCTGCGGCCCTGCCTGCCTGTGCTTCCAAAGCAGCCTCCTCCTCTTCTGGCCTCTTTGCGGAAAGGGGCACGGCGTCCTTGAGCAACTCTGCTCCACTTGCTGCCGAACCGCTCTCCTCTGCGGCCCTGCCTGCCTGTGCTTGCAAAGCAGCCTCCTCCTCTTCTGGCCTCTTTGCAGAAAGGGGCACGGCGTCTTTGAGCAACTCTGCTCCACTTGCTGCCAAACCGCTCTCCTCTGCGGCCCTGCCTGACTGTGCTTCGAAAGCAGCCTCCTCCACTTCTGGCTTCTTTGCGGAAAAGGGCCCGGCGTCTTTGAGCAACTCTGCTCCACTTGCTGCCAAACCGCTCTCCTCTGCGGCTCTGTCTGCCTGTGCTTCCAAAGCAGCCTCCTCCTCTTCTGGCCTCTTTGCGGAAAGGGGCACGGCGTCTTTGAGCAACTCTGCTCCACTTGCTGCCGAACCGCTCTCCTCTGCGGCTCTGTCTGCCTGTGCTTCCAAAGCAGCCTCCTCCTCTTCTGGCCTCTTTGCGGAAAGGGGCACGGCGTCCTTGAGCAACTCTGCTCCACTTGCTGCCGAACCGCTCTCCTCTGCGGCCCTGCCTGCCTGTGCTTGCAAAGCAGCCTCCTCCTCTTCTGGCCTCTTTGCAGAAAGGGGCACGGCGTCTTTGAGCAACTCTGCTCCACTTGCTGCCGAACCGCTCTCCTCTGCGGCCCTGCCTGCCTGTGCTTCCAAAGCAGCTTCCTCCTCTTCTGGCCTCTTCGCGGAAAGGGGCACGGCGTCTTTGAGCAACTCTGCTCCACTTGCTGCCGAACCGCTCTCCTCTGCGGCCCTGCCTGCCTGTGCTTCCAAAGCAGCCTCCTCATCCTCCTGGTCAGGTTTCTTTGTAAGAAGTTCGGCGTCTTTGTCCGACTCTGCTTCGCTTTCTGCTTCCGGAGCATCCCCAACGTCCTCTTCGAGGTCCTTAGGTTGCTCGATATCCTCAAGGGAGCAGCTATCCTCCTCCTGAACCTGGGTTCTTGCTAAGGGGACTTAACTTAAGCTACCATAACAAGGAAACCCCGTTACTTACCATAGATCCCTATTATGGTAACTTAACTAAGGAGATCCCTATCATCTACTATAGATCCCTATTATGGTCACTCAAAGTAAACCCCGTAACAAGAACCCAGGAACTGCCTTAAACCCTAGACCCTAAACCCTAAACCCTAAAACCCTAAACCCTAAACCCTAAACCCTAAGCCTAAACCCTAAACCCTAAACCCTAAACACTAAACCCTAACTCTGCCTCGTCCGAGCTCGGCTCTTTGAGGCCGGCCGCGCCCGGCTTATCGCGGCTGGGCTCGCTCATGCCCGGCTCAAATCATCCGGGCTACTGTAGGAACTAAAGGGGATCTAGGAGGGTTTAGGGCTTTAGGGATCCTTTTAGGGCTCCTGTAAGAGTTTCTCATACCTTTCGGGTAGGATAAGGGATTTGGGGCATGATGTAGGAACCTGACTACTATTTGGGGGATATGGGACCAGGGTTTCTTAATCAGGTTCCTACATTACCATGTGACCAACGCTGTCCTGGGCCTTTGTGTATTCTGTAGGAGGTCTTCAGGATTGCTGTTCAGATTTCCCCGAAGTTGGACCTAGACCGGAGATGACCAGTGAGGTGAGCTCGTCGAAGTTGGGGCGACTTCGTGTCAGAAGATCCTTCACGACTACATCATGAGTAGTTCGCCCTAGCTCTAGCTCATAGTCTAAACCTAAACAACCTTTTCGAGCAAAGGGGACAAGCGGATGTTCTTCCTGAGGGTTTGAAGGCTGAGGAATCCCTTCTTTGGTACTCCGAGGGGCTTATATCATTGCAACGAGTTGTAGTTCGATGCTTACTTGTAGAGGCAGCGATGGTGGTGCATGGTGGTGGTGATGGTGGTGATGGTGGTGATGGTGGTGATGGCGGTGATGGCGATGATGGTGGTGATGGTGGTGATGGTGGTGGTGGTGGTGGCGGTGGTGGTGATGGTGATGGTGGTGGTGGTTGAGTGGCCGCATAGTAGCAGCGGCAGCGACAGCTGCGAGGCAGCAGCTGCAGCAACAGGTTGAGAAGTAGCAGCACCAAATAGCAGCAGCAGCAGCAGCAGCAGCAGCAGCAGTACCCGGAGGAGATGTGGGAAAGATCTTGTCAAAATCCTTTTTCTGAACCTGCCCCAGCTTCTCGAAACGTGGGCCGGTGAGAGGTGGCAGCAAAGATGTGATGGAACCCTGCAGAGCCTACGAGCACCATTGTAGAAACCTTATGCACCTGGACACCCTAGAATCCAATGAGCCAGCATCTTACAAATCCTGCCACCGTCGTGGTAAGACCGTGCAAGACATCTCGACGTAGCTTGGGCCATGCGGGCTTCTGCAAGACGACTCAGACTTTGGTCTGTTTTTTGGTTTGGGTGTCGAGTGCAGTTGGGCTACAGCCAAAAGTCCTTACAAGGATTGTGTGCAATTGCGACACTGCGGTCCATCTTCACCGTCTTCGGAGAAAGTTGAAAATGGCAGCAGAAACCATTATTCGTTCCAAAGGCGCCTCAATATTCAAAATAGTGTTTGGGACCCATTATACTATAACTACAATGAGGAACCCCCGCAACAGTCTAGAGAATTATTTAAGCCCCTATATTATCCTGCTTGTCACGGTCTTGTCATGCTCCTGTTCTGGCACTCCGACCTATTGTATATAACACGCGATTCGAGCAGGTTTAGGGGAGTATAGTATACTTATATGGGTAGTTGTCAAAATTATAGCCCTGTTTGGGTGCCCTAAATATCAGGTGCCGTATTATAATAAGGTTAATAAGGACCCAAGAAGGGATCATAATTTTTACAACCACACATATGGGGACTCTACAAGGATATGAAGGCTAATTGTTTTCTCAGATTTTTCGGATCTCGATATCACCCTACGCTGCCCATGGCCCAAGCGCTACGGAGGACGACTACAGTCCCTCTGGACCCAGAAACTCCGAGGGAGGAAGACCCCTTCACTGAAGTCGGTAATTACTGAGATTATCAACCTTCATGGCCACCGTTTAGGGTTTAGGGTTTGGCCCTATAAACCCCATGCAGATCCCCAAACTCTAACCCTAAACCCTTAAACCCCTAAACCCTATCTCCTAAATTACTAAACCCTAAAGCCTAAACCCTAACCCTAAAGCCTTAAACCCCGTAGGATCTCTGGGCCTCTCAGGAGTGCGAAGCAGGCCAGACGCAGCTCTTCCCGCGGCGGCAAGGCACAGTTTAGGGTTTCCGGTTTTGGGCTAGTGCCTTAAGGAGCACATGACCCTTAAAAGTAAGGACCTATATCCTTTATTCTCTAAATCCCTATATGGTATATGAACCTTAAACCCTTTGGGGTTCATTTGTCTTCACGGTGTTCCTGAAACCCAACCGACCCTCAACGCCCCAAGGCGGCAAAGCAAGGGGCGGTACTGGTCAGGAAGGAGTTTCGGGAGATATTAAGAACTCAATACCTTAATACTATGAGGGTGCTGAAACTCTGGCTAAACCGTAAACCCTAAACCCTAAAGCCTAGATCCGAAACCCTAAAACTTAAATCCTATCCCTTACCTCCTAATCCCTGAACCTGGAAGCTGAGTGGGGGCCCCAGATCTGCCGCTGCGTTCGCACTCCTCAAGCTGTCAGATGCCTGCATGCCTAGCGTGAAAGCAAAGACCCCCTGCCCATCAGCGACGGGTGTGGCATTGAAAACACCCGTACAACAGAAACCGCGAACTAGAAATCTCAAATGTTGGAGATGAAACAAGCTGTGTCGGCCGCACAGCCCGCAAGCCCTACAATCAAGACTTAGTCAACAAGACAAGAGTGAGAACCAGTGTGCGACAAGTGAGAGAGATCGCGAGACAGAGCGAGTGGGAGGGTGAAACGGGTGAGAGAGGTGAGAGCAGTGAGAGTGCATGCATGAGAGTGCGCTTCGACAGTGAGAGCAAAGATTGAGAGTGAGCGTGAGTGTGAGCCACCAGTCGCCGAGCCATCAGGAAGCACGCCAAAGGCAGCCAGCCAACAAGCAGGGCATGTGCATTTCCACGTGAATATGTCTGCATATATGCACAACAAAGTAAGTATACATATGCATGCATACATACATATGTACATAACATACGTAACATGCATAACATACCGTTACATTACATTACATTAACTTACATTACACAACATTACGCGCACACATATATATATATATATGTATATTTATTCATATGCCTGTAGATCTCTCTGTCTCTCTCTGTGTACATCGAACCTCCGCCTCAAACCGAAGCCAGCAGTGGCAGGGGTCGTCCAGGAAGTCCCGACATGGATCGGGGATCGGGGAGCAGCCACCGCACCCGACATGTAATCCAGAGGCCCCACGGGGAGTGGGACCCTTATAAGCTTGTACCGTTACTACGTATGCGGGGTCTTTTTGGGGAGGGTGGGGCTCAAGAATAATGATCATGTTAATGTCCAAGACCGGTGGTTCTGTTTCTCGGGGTTTGGGGTTGTCTCCTGCAGTCGTTTGAGGTCGGAAGAAAACCCAAAAGCCCCAAGATGAAGATTACGCCTCCGTTTAGGGTTTAGGGTTTAGGGTTCAGGGTTCAGTTTAGCTGCCTATGTGACTGAACATGCATCCCTTCAGTAGGGCCCTAAACCCTACACCCTAAACCTTTTGTAAGGGCTTCTGGGCTCTGCAGGTGTAACCTGAAACCGCCGGATGCACGACCAAGTTCAGGAAGTTGATCGAGCTCGTGTTCTAGGAGTCTTTGATTTATGACACTGTGTGTAGGGTTTGCAGCTTTGGGGTTTGGGGGGCTTAGGGTTTCGGGTTTAGGGTCTAGGCAAGTTCGTCCGGGAACAGACATAATTAGATTTAAGCGAGCTCTTTCCTTGCTGGTTCAGTTCCACTCTAGGGCGCTTTCAGTAGGCGTCTTCAGCTACTACTTCTTCTCAAAATAATGGGGAACCCTTTAGACTAGTACTGGTAATTATTGAGGCCGCTTTGCTAGCCGCTATTTGAGGGATCTTCAGTGCAGGCCGGCTACGTAGTGCTGGTCGGCTTTGTAAGCGCGGCCGACCCCGACAGAAGGCTCTCGGGGACTTCGCACAGTTTTGTCCCTGCTCATGCCAAAGGCCTTCGGCGCGAAGGAGCATAGAGCCCTTATAATCCTGCGATTACGAGTGTGCCTGGGAAACCTTAAGAGTAATGTTGCTAGTCATCCCGACACCCTAAACCCTAAACCCTGAACACTAATACTAACGTCTCTACAGCTCTGCGAGAGCCGGTAGTCCAACTTCTGCAACCGTGGCTCCTTTGGTGTAAGGTTCCGGGTTCAGGATTCAGGCTTTCGGGCTTAGGGTCGAGGGTTTTACTGTTTAGGGTCTAGGGTTGAGGCTGTGGGGTTTAGGGTTAGTGAACCATTACAGGTGGGGCCTTAGATATTCGCCTGGGGTTTTGCGGTCGATCGCAGTATGAGAAAATCCTAGCATAAACTAATTATCAAACCATTTATCGAAACCGCAACAAACCCTGGCAAACGCATAACGCTAAACTAACCCAGGTAGGCTGGGATGATCTTCCGCGGGCATCCAGCAGCATGAACAAGTCGAAGTCCCCACTCGAGGCATCACTTGCATGTCAGGGCACATCTGTCTCGTCGGGTGCTTTTTGGTTTAGGGTTTAAGACTGCAGGGAATCAAATTTTGGGTTGGATTCGGGTATAGGGCTGGCGGTCCGAAGTTGCATGATGCATCCATCAAACACGGACTGCAAGGGTCAATCGGATCGACAGGTGGATTCATCAAAACAAAAAATTCACTGGCAGCGTATGAGTAGCTTTCTCCTTCAGAGCCCAATCCACACTCTAAACCCTAAACCCTAAACCCTCAACCGTGGCTCCTCGGGTTGAAAACCACTCACTTTCCCAGCCTGTGAGATGGAGAGTGACGTGACAGGAAACGGGCTCCCTCTCACTGGCGGGGGCCTGGGTGCTGGTTTAGGGTTTATCTAAGGTTTGTTTAGGGCTCATTATGGGCTTATTTCAAGCTTATTTAGGGTTTAAGGTTCAGGGTTTAGGGTTTCCTGAGGGTTTAGGGTTGAGCATGAACCGCAACACGCAGGTTCACTTTCACGTTCAGTCTCTCAGCAGAACATGCAGCGGCAACCACTACCAACAACCAACATGCCTTAATTAAGGAATATACCTTAAATCATATGAAGGATCCTACTATAATTTAAGGTATATTCCTTAATTAAAGGATGTTGGAGTCTCTGGGAAGTCCTAAACCCTAGCAACCCAAAAGCCCCTAGAAGCCCCTCCTAAAGATCCCTGAAAACCACCGAAAAAAAGGGCCTCAATAGGGTTTTGGTGCCCATGATACTATTCTCTACTAGTTGCTTAAGAACCCCCAAAAAATAAAAAAATATATTCCTTATGGGGGTAATATAGAGATTATTATTTTTATTTTTGGGGGGTTCCTTAAGCAAATAGTAGTACGTATAATAAGGAACCCCATCATAGTATTCTAGGATACCCAATAACCTAAGAAAAAAAAAGGCCTCTCTTTTTGGTCTTTATAAGGAGCCTAGGACCACAAAAAGGGAATAAGGGTACTACTGGGCATCCTAGTCTTGGTAATTATTTAGGCCCCTAGATTAAACCTAAGACCCCTAAACCCTAAACCCTAAACCCTAAACCCTAAACCCTAAACCCTAAACCCTAAACCCTAAACCCTAAACCGCCGCAAAGGCAAGCTCAGTCCTGGACTGTCCTGTCCCAGCCACGCCCGAGGAAACCCTAGAAGGCCTCAATCATCGCTTGGTGGCAAAAGCTAGGGATTGAGGGTTTGAGGTCTAGAGTTCATGATTTCGGCTTTAGGGTTTAGGAGTTCATGAGTTTGGGAGTTTAGGAGTTTAGGGTTTAGGAGTTTAGGAGTTTAGGAGTTTGGGAGTTTGGGAGTTTAGGGTTTAGGAGTTTAGGAGTTTGGGGTTCAGATGGTTTGGTTTAAGGGCTTCGGCCCCTGTAAGGCAGTGATTCGTTTTCACACAGGCAGGTCTAAACCCTTGAGCGTCAGATGGTGATAGTGAGAACGAGCTGCAAGATGGAACTGATGCATACCTAGAACAAAGAGCCAAAGCACCAAAGCCCAAACTCTGAACTAATGTAGGAACCTGACTGAGAGACCTTGGGCTTTTGCTAGGGTTGCTTACATGAATCCTACTATTTTGGGGATATAGGCCCAGGGTTTCTTAATCAGGTTCCTACATTATAAACCTTACCCCCGAAGCCTAAACCCAGAGGCCCACACCAGGAGCACCAGCGACATCGCGAAGCTAAGACTTTCACCTCGGCATGGCAACAGCGGGGGGGGCCTAGAGCTTTCTTCGTTGGCCGCGAAGGTGCAGGGGTTTTAGGGTTTTAGGGTTTTTAGGGTGTTAGGGAGTGTCAGGACTCGATGGCTTAGGGTTTAAACGGACTCTGGGGCTTGTCAAGCCTTTGCATTTTAGGGCCTTGGACTTTGGAAGGAGTTTAGGGGTTTCGGGGTTAGGGTTTAGGGTCTTTGGTTTGGGGGTTTGGGGTTTCGGGGTTCAGGGTTTAGGGTTTGGGGTTCCCGGGTTAGTTAGCGGTTTAGGGACGAAGATCTGACAGCCTGAACCTTGCATGAAGGCTTTGCGGGAGTGTGCCCATGCAGTTGGCTACAGAGATGCAAGATATGGCACGAAATGAATAGCAAGACGGGAGTTGGAGGAGCTGGCGGTAAACAAAGCCTCTTCCTCCCGGAGTTGTACCAGTCAGCGGTACCCACACACTGACACGGCCGCATTTAAGCTAAGCTACCACTTCCTCTTCCTGTCCGTGACAAGCTCGAGGGGTCATCTGAACGTTACCGGTGTTTCATTTGGGGTGCGGTAAAGATGGTGGTGCACATTTCCGTATCCTGCAAGTGGGATGTGGTGTGGTGTCCACTCGTCCACGCTGGACCACAGACTCAAGTTGTCCCTTCTGCGCCAAACCCTAGACCCTAAACTCTGAACATCTTGGAGAGGTATGACGTACTCTGACACCCTGGGGGGTCCTTATGATAAGCATACTATAATAATAAAGAAAAATAATACCCCAAAACCCTAATTAATTAATTACTAGGAGCTCTGCACCCAAAAGCCGAACCCCGAAGTGAACCCGATGGCAACCCACCAAGCCTGATAACACTTGGGGAAATGGTTGACAAAGGGGAAACCGAAACCCGTATA
The DNA here is from genome assembly GCA_905221615.1 of Symbiodinium sp. CCMP2592. NCBI lineage: Eukaryota > Dinophyceae > Suessiales > Symbiodiniaceae > Symbiodinium > Symbiodinium sp. CCMP2592. The sequence goes on along the minus strand of CAJNDT010006088.1, from coordinate 236,662 downwards.
AATTAGAAGCTGCCCCCACCCTGTCATTGTGGTATAATAGGAATATAATAGGGCCCTAATATAATCCTATATAATCCTTATGGTCACTATTACAGGGTGGGGGCCCCTTCTAACGTATAAACTTTAAACCGTAAGCCCCAAAAACAGACTGCATGAGTGCAAGGCCACTGAGCAGCAAACCTAGGTCCACAGGCTGCTGCGGATCTGAGGAGACCTGAAACACAAGGTGGATGGCCCGGGCGTTTGGGTGTTTCGGGGGTTTAGAGTTTAGGGGCCTTCAAGGGGCTCCGTGAGGGATTTTATGAATCTGAAGGTTCATAAACGCTCCATGTCTGTAAGGGCTCTTGCGGGGATCTGTCAAGAGCTCTTCAAGGTTATGTAAGGTTCTACGTGGGTTCCATGAAGGTTCTAGGTGGTCTACAAAGATTTTTGTCAAAGGTCTTGTGTTCGTGGATCTTTGGGCGCAGGTTTCAAGGGGTGAGATCTGATATTCCGGCATGCGGTGTGATCCTTCTTCTGGCGATTCCTGACCGGTTGGAAGCACTCTCATCTGCGGGACGATCTCGGGTAAAATTCAGGGTACACCCATACACCCTCAAAAACTAACCAAAATCCCCTAAGAACGAAGAGGATGAAGACCCGTAAACAGTACCAACACTTGTTATTCATGGTTCCCATAACAATAACAATAACTGGAACATTGAGTAGCAAATATGACGAAAGTTTGAATAGCAAGAGTGAGAACAAAAATGCTAGCAAATCACTCGGTAAGTAACAGTAGCGACAGCAGTTGTAGTCGTCCTAGTAGTAGTAGTAGTAGTAGTAGTAGTAGTAGCAGCAGTAGCAGTAGCAGTAGCAGTAGCAGTAGCAGTAGCAGTAGCAGTAGCAGTAGCAGTAGCAGTCGCAGTAGCAGTAGCAGTAGTGGCAGCAGCAGCAGCAGCAGTAGGAGTAGTAGTAGTAGTAGTAGTAGTAGTAGTAGTAGTAGTAGTAGTGGTAGCACTAGCAGTAGCAGTAGCAGTGGCAGTGGCAGTGGCAGTAGCAGTAGCAGTAGCAGTAGCAGTAGCAGTAGCAGTAGGAGTAGGAGTAGTAGTAGTAGTAGTGGTAGTGGTAGTGGTAGTGGTAGTGGTAGTGGTAGTGGTAGTGGTAGTGGTAGTGGTAGTGGCAGTGGAAGTGGCAGTGGCTGTGGTAGTGTTGGCATAGCAGTAGTAGTAGTAGTAGTAGTAGTAGTAGTAGTAGTAGTAGTAGTAGTAGTAGTAGTAGTAGTAGTAGTGGTAGTAGTAGTAGTAGTAGTAGTAGTAGCAGTAGCAGTAGCAGTAGTAGTGGTAGTAGTAGTAGTAGTAGTAGTAGTAGTAGTAGTAGTAGTAGTGAGTAGTGAATAGGAGTAGTAGTAAGAGTAGGAGTAGAAGTAGGAGTAGTGGTAGTGGGAAGGGTAGGGGTAGCGGTAGGGGTAGCGGCAGCGGCAGCGGGAGCAGTAGCGGTAGCGGTAGCAGTAGCAGTAGTCGTCGTCGTGGTGGTGTAGTAGTACCATTGGCATTTTTCTGTTTCTTGAAAACAATACTACTACCACTACCTCCACCGCCACGACCACTACTGCTGCTACCACTACTACGACGACTTCTCCCACTCCAACTCCTACTGCTACTGCCACTACTGCCACTGCCACTACTGCCACTGCCACTACTCCCACAACCACTACCACTACTACCACTACCACTGCCACTGCCACTAGCACTACCACCACCACCACCACCACCACCACCACCACCACCACCACGACCACGACCACGACCACGACCACGACCACGACCACGACCACGACCACGACCACGACCACGACCACGACCACTACCACTACCACTACCACTACCACTACCACTACGACTACTACTACTACTACTACTACTACTACTACTACTACTACTACTACTACTACTACTACTACTACTAACACTAGGACTAACACTAAAACTAAAACTAGCACTAGCACTAACACTGCTAAGTTCAGCAATTTGTAAACGCAAGATAGAAACGACTCCAAGCATCATGGAAGAGGAAAACATCCCCAGGTTGCCCCACGTCCGCAGCACCCAAGTCGGGTATTTGGGCTGTTCGATGTCCGTCTTGCCTCGGGCTTTGGGGGCTTCTGCATGTAGGGTTTAGGGATTCAGGGGTTGAGGATGTTGTGGACATTTTGTCAGGTTTTTCCCCAGGCAGTGTGGTACACATTGCGGGCCTCTTAAGTTAAGAGTACAGAGACTTGGTGAGCGTGGCCATGAGGCGAATGCCACAAGGTTCCGCCAACTACCACGGTTCAGGGTTGACGGTTAAGGGTGGTGGTGAGGTGCATCTTGTCCCAGTGCTTACACACGATGCATGCGCCCGCATCGAATCCCGCCGGTACGGGGTAAGCATTTCGGCTGTCGCCTCCCGCCAGTCATGGGAGGAAGCGTGTCGTCCGTGTCTCCATATCACGCTCCTTACCGGACGCAGTTTGACCGTGGTGTCCTGGCGTCGGTGCTCTGCTGGTCAGATTATGTGGCCTTCTGAAATTAGTATTATTATTAACAATGAGAATACTATTAATATTCTGTTTCATAAAAAGAATAACCCCGATATAAGCATACTGGTGGTTTCTTGGAGGTCTCCCGGGGCTGGTCTTGGTCGTCCTGTTCGTCGTCGTGGTGGAGGCTGTGGTGCTCCTGTTGATCGTGCTGCGTCGATCACTGCTTGGCGATCTATGCTTGGCGCGCTATCGGGGAATTCGAGAACTTTGCAAGTGCCTTGGTTTGGCCTTCGCGTTTTCAAGCGTTGTTATCGACTATCGAACTTGTTCAATCCTGTTGATGGGTTTAGTGAGGTTGCAAAGAGTTCAGGACCGGCAAGGGCTTGAGGTTTGGGACTTACGGCTTAAGGTTGAAGGGCTTAGGCATTACCGCGGCTGCATAGACTTCAGACGGGTCTGAATGGTCACTATCACAGGCTTACAAACTTCATTTCATTCTGCTATATGGGCTGCCTGCCTCACCACTATAGGCTTTCGAAACGGCTCTAACTAAAGGCCTCAAAGCAAGCACAACCCCAGCGGTCGCCAAGCTCCTAATGCAGAACAAGCCTACCCTCAAGGCAAGTTCTGTGGAAAAGCTCTTGGGATCTGAATCTGAAAACCTAGGGTCACGTAAGACTCTGAGTAAAACTACTCCGAATGTTGCCCAAACCTGGCGCTCCAGAAAGCTGGAATATGGTTTCAGGGTAGGATACCCTATAATTTACCATAAAGGGTTTAGGATAATCATATTCCAACTTTCTGGCTTTTACTTTAAGCCCAAGATCTGAATCCTACCTGGGGCTTAGGTTTGGAAGTTGTTCTAAGGTGTAGGTTTCGGGTCACCCAACAACCTCCCAAATGGGCTCCCGGCGCTCCCGCTGTGTCCGAGTCTACTACCTTGAGGCATCACGAATGAGATGCAGCACGTCCCAGGTTCGGAAGACTAGCTTCTGTAAGGGCTCCTACACAGACGTCCGTGAGGTTGTGGCCTTTCGAGCAAGTGATACTCGCACGCGGACTCGGCTGATGCTGATGACGCTGTGGATGATCGAGAAGGCTGCCATTTTTGCTCAACTGATGATGCCCGCATAAACTCGATGACTCTCCTGAATCTGAATCCCCCACCTGCGGATGACGACGACGAAGACGACGACCATACTACTACTACTACTACTACTACTACTACTACTACTACTACTACTACTACTACTACTACTACTACTACGACTACGACTACGACTACGACTACGACTACGACTACGACTACGACTACTACTACTACTACTACTACTACTACTACTACTACTACTACTACGACTACGACTACTACTACTACTACTACTACAACTACTACTACTTCCGCTGTTGCCTACGACGGTAACTGCATCGTCGGCGATCGAACTCCTGCAATCACAGGGACCCTTAGGGGGGCAAGGGGATGGGGGGTAGGGCACCATACTTCCTTAAATAGGCCTTGTTCAGTCCTTATTAGTAAAATTAAGGCCCCCCTACCCCCCTACCCCCCTAAACCCTAAACCTAAGGGTCGTTATGATGCAAGAAAGGGCCCCGGCCCAGACAGAACTGGAGGTCCGTGCAGCCGAGGTAGTGCTCCTAGTCGGGTCCTCCGCTCGCGAAATATGCCATGATAGACTATGTTAGACGATTATATACTGAAACATACTATCATATGCAATACTTGCCAGAATAGTCTATATTACGCCAGAATATACATATATATATATATATATGCAACATACTAGCATATACTATAATGGAAAAACGTGTACTATCATATACTCATAAGGCTCGGTTCCCATGATCGCGAGGACGAGACCGAGGTCAAGAATTCTCGTAACAAGACGCCACTGTTTTCATGATCCCCAAAGGCTCCATGTACCCTTATAGTAGATACTCAGGCCTTAAAGGGGTCCCTATATAGGTACTTTAAGGCCTAAGCATCTACTACATGGGTACATCATTGTCGCTGTCATTTCCCTTCGCTTTCTTCAGGATCAACAGTGCTGTCGCTGACACTGTTCTATAATCGTTGCTCGCATTACTGTTGGGTGGTGACTCCGAATCGTGCTGAGCACTTTCTACTACTTTTCTGAATATAATGAAGTCTTTGCCCTGGTCGCTAGTCATCTAGTCTTCTACAGACGGGAGTGCTTTGCGGTCCCTCGATAGCCTCAGTGCAACCATGACTCCCTTTCTGCTGCTATCGTTATTGCCATTGCCATGACCCTTCATGGTAGTCCTGCGCCCTACTGCTACGACGACGACTAGTGCTGCTGCTACTGCTAACTACTGCCACCACGAGCACAACTACTGCTGCGGCTGCTACTTCGACGACGAGGCGTGTTGCTGCTGCTTCCACCACCACCCGGCCCCGACCCCGACCACGACACGACCACGACCTCGAACCCCCGTCACCCTACTCCTCCTCCCACCACCACCACCACCACCACCACCACTACTGATAATATTGCTGCTGCTGCTGCTGCTGCTGCTGCTGCTGCTGCTGCTGCTGCTGCTGCTGCTGCTGCTGCCAGTGTGCAACAAACACTGCACTGCTGCTTTGCCATGGCCACTGGTGTCCTTCATCTTCTGGCTCATACCATTCCCAGCACTACTTGCAACTAACATACTTTCACTTGGCGTAACTTGTCTTTGCTTGTTTTTGCTAGTGCTTCTTGCTGCACTTCGCGCATTGAAATCGTCTGAAGATTGTCGATGAAGCCCGTGGAACCCAGAGAACATCGCCCTGAACTCCCGAACCTGAGTGCCCTAAACCCTAAACCCTAAACCCTTAAACCCTAAACCCTAAACCCTAAACCCCAAACCAGGCTGAAAGCCCCCCCCCCCCAACCGCATCTACGCCGCAACCGAACCCAAAGAGCAGACCCGGTAAAGAACAGAACACAGAGAGGAGAGAGGTCGGCCTCATAAACCAGGTAGGACTCTGTTTCGTACCTTGGCCAAGGCCCGGTATATCCTCAAACCTAAATCCTGACCCCTAAGCCTCAATGCCTAAACCCTAAACCCTTAAACCCAGACATGACGGTTTTCGGAGGCCTCAAGAGGTGGGATGAAGGTAGGCAGGATTAAGGATCCCTTATATAAGGACTCTTATTTTGGAAGTACCCCACCTACCTTCATCCCACCTTTTGAGGCCCCTGAGGGCCTGAGGTTTAGGCATTGGGGATGGCGGCTCAAGGCCCAAACCCCTGAACCTCACAGTAGGACTAGAAACACCAAGCTTCATGCTTCTTGGGATGATGGAGCCTAGGGCATGCGATCGCTGGACCTGTACAGCTTTGACAACTGTTCGGATTTCAGCGTTTTGGGTTGCAGTTTGGAGCTTTGCTTTAGGAGGCATCAGGGCGTTAAGACTCCTTGGCTTGGGACTGTCGAGGATGTAGTCGATCTCCAGACACTCTCGGCATAGGTTTCTGGATTGGCGGTTTAGATAATGCCGGAGCGGCAATAGCTAGAATAGGTCCTTGGGGCATATTATAATCCAACTCCAGTAAGTGAGTTATTCAGGGCTTAGGGTTTAGGGTATCGACAATAGTGCGTAATCAGGCCCCTAAAAACTCTTGACACAACTTCCCTCCTCGCCCAGCTGCTGCGACTCCTCCTCTTCGAGGTCCTGGCAATCTCGCGAAAGATTCGATGGACTACAGGTATATTCATGCTTGAGACTGTTTTATATCCCGCAACACCCCATCGTAACCACTCATGCCCTCCATATAAAGTGCATGTATGCTTGACTAAGATGTGAGGAGTTAGGACTTCAGGAACCGCAAGCATGGGCTTGATGTAGGGGCCTTAATGAATAGAATAGGGTTGGTGCATATTATACTTTTGTCATAATTAGGAAAACGAAAATAGTAGAGTGCGTTATTCGGCCTGCGATGGGTTTAGGATTTAGGGTTTGGGTATCTCTGCGCACATGACCTGCATTTACAAAACATGTTTGCAGCTCCGGAAGGAACTTGCAGTGCTCGTACCTACCAGCATCCTTAAGACACATAGCGCCTGGGGCCTTGATAAGTGGAAGAGCGTGTGGGGGCGAGTACAATCCTTTTCAAACAGGGACTATAGGGGGCTTCTATTACTGACCATCCCATGAAACCCTACCATCTTTCTAAAATAGGGACGCTAGGGGGCTTATATTACTAACTATCCCATGAAACCCTACAATCCTTGTAAAATAGGGACTCTAGGGGGCTTGTATTACTATCTATCTATGCCCTGAGGCCCAACCGTCCGTGGTCCTTGGCCTTCTCGAAGTCATAACAAGCCCCGTCGGTGTCATCTTCCATCTGGCGCTCGCAGACGCTTAGGGATTCCTCTTGGGATTTTGGGGGGGAGGATTCCGAAAGTAAGGGGTTCCTTGTTTTGGGGTCCTTATAGTAAGGATCTCACTATTTAGGTTACGATATTAGGGTCAAGGAACTCCCATTTGAAGGCGGCCCTCGGCCCTAAAATTCATTACCCCAAACCCTAAACCCAAAACTCTAAGCCCAAACCTTCTCTTAAAAATTAAACATGTATTCCCCGGAAAACCCTGAAACCCTAAACTCAACCCTGCTCTTGAAAAATTGCATTTACGACTCCGGACCCCAGCGGCCTTCCGAGGCAGCCTAGGTTCGCGCTCAGGAACTTACTGCCAAGTTGCCAGAACCCCAGAAGATGGCTCTATAGTCGGGTTTGGGGTTTGGGGTTTCGGGTTTAGGGGTTCAGGGGTTCAGGGTTTGGGGATTTAGGGTTTAGGGTGTAGATAGTAGGGCCTGGCGGTCGATAAACAGTATAGAAAGAAACTGAACAAGTAATCAAGCTTCCTCATGCTGATAGCCAAAAGTATGTTCCCTAACAAGAACCCAGCAGTACGCCCTAAAATGGGAGTTCCCTGACCCTCATATAGTACCCTAAATAGTAGGATCCTTACTATAAGGACCCCAAAACAAGGAACCCCTTACTTTCGGAACCCCCCCAAATCCCAAGAAGAATCCCAAAGCCCTCAGCCACGGAGAGCCCCCAGGCCCGACCCCCCGGAACTGCGCTTTATGGGAGCAGTGTGATTTTAAATGTTTTTCTTTTTAGTCAGGGTTTAGGGTTCAGGGTTCTGAGTTTAGGGTTTAAGGTTTAGGGTGTTGGATGACCTGAAACCATATGCAAGAACCTAAGTGAAGGTGCATCCCGAACACACTAGACCCTAAACACTAAGACACTGAAACCCCAAACCGTAAGCCCTTGAACACAATACATGTTGAATCATCAACCACCCTCTAAACCCAAACCCTGAACCCTTAACCCTAAACCCTACGCCCTAAACCCTAACCCCATAAACCCCCTAAACCCCTCTGCCTCACAAGTGGGCCATTCTCCCTCCTCACCTGGGGCTTAGTCGTCTTCCGACCCCCGGATCTTCCGCGGGCAGAGGAACTTAGAAACAAGGCTTTCGCCCTACACCCTGAGCCGCGAGTTCTGGATAGCGCGTTGAGGTTTGCAGTGTTTTTAAGGTTCAGGGTTTAGGGGTGTAGGGAATGGTCTTTAAGGGTGTTGGGGCTTTGTGCTGTGAGGAATTTGGGGGGTCTGCCATCTGAGCTGCTAACTCTTGCTCAGGGTTGAGGATTTTAAGGTTTATGGTTGCTTGCACAGGATTTAGGATTTTTAGGGTTTAGGGTTTCATGATCAGTCACTCTATCTGCTACTATTGGCACTATTGCCGTGTGCTCAAGGCTGTGTTCGACATCAACCCACCGAATCTCTGCCTTCGTTCCGAGTCTCTCTCAACTCCAAATCCCACACTGTAGCTATCAAGCCTAGCCTAACCCAAAAAATCCGGACCAACACTAAAAGCTTCTGAGTGCTAAAGCAACACCGTAACACACTCTTTATGGTTATGAAGATAGCAGCAGCCAGCGATTCTGATACTAGTTCTTACAGTGGGCAGAAGAACTTCTCAGCATCATATAGCCTTTGACTCCCACCCAAGCAGGGACGATGCGAAGCTGGGTTCCCACGCAGATTGTAGGGGCCTCAGTGCCCACCAAGCAGGGGCTTGGGATTGCTCCATGGAGAGGTTTAGGGTTTAGGGGTTTAGGGTTTAGGGTTTAGGGTTTAGGGTTTAGGGGTTTAGGGCTTCGGCTGTGTAGGTTCTGTCTCTGCTGCATAGAGTTTGTCGTAGACGGTTGGCACGTTCGGATGCTTGTCCGAGAACAAGAGCTAATTGTTTTCCGCGAGGGCTACCGGCCAGTGAGGGAACCCATTGCCAGTCCGTATAAGCTTCACACTATTCCCAAGTGGCCTCGAAAACAAGGATTCCAACTTACCAACGTGCGGTGTTAATAGGGAATCCCTACCAATCAAAATGTGTGATGTCATGGCCATGAACTGGGGAACTAGCCTCACATATCTTCAAATCGTTAGGCATACGCGTCGAGGAGGGACAGGGCCTCCCATGAGCAGGAAAGCACCACAAAAGTACTGTGTTCAACCCCAGGAGAGAGGACTGCAAAACCCGCAACTCGCCACCCAGGCTCTGGGGGTTTACGTACGTTTTAGAGTTTAGATTTGAGGCTCAGGAAATATTGGGTTTCAGGGTTTAGGGGCTGAGGGTCTAGGGATTTCAACCCTAAATTGCAGGCTTGATTCCTATTCCTGCACCCACAACCTCGCCAACAACGTATCAATGTAAACCCTAACAGGACAAAATCCCGAACCCCTAAACCCCAAACCCCTAAACCCGCAAACCCCCCAACCTTAAACCCCGAAACCCCCTAAACCCCCTAAACCCCAAACCCCTAAACCCCGATCCCTGAGTCCCAAAACTTGATCCTGACCACCTACCCAGAGCCTCCAAAACCCCTTAATTAAGGAATATACCTTAAATTATACTAGGATCCCTAATATGATTTAAGGAATATTCCTTAATTCAGGGATATTGGAGTCTCTACCTCCGTTGAGGCCCGCACCCAGCCCGCTAAAAGTGTCCAGAGCTGCACCGCTATGTCGCATAGCAGTGCACGCGCCTGTACCAGGGCCGGGGTTTACTTGGAATGGAAGGGGACTTAGTAAGTAGGTTATAAGTAGAGTTATAAGTACCCTAAATGGAGTTACCCCAATTGTAACCCTACTTATAACCTACTTACTACGTCCCCTGCCCCTCCAAGTAGGGTTTAGGGTTGTGGGCGCCAGAGGGCTCAGTAGGGTTTAGTAAAGTTTATGGTTCAGTGGAGCTTAATAGGGCTTAGTTGGTTTAATCGCATTTACTAGGGTCTTGGGGTTTAATGGTTCTTTAATGTTGCTTTCGAGCAGCTTTTTCAGAGGCTTTCTGGCTGCTCAGAGACTACGATGGTACGGGAGGTTAGGGCTTACGGGGTTTAAGGCTTTAGGGTTCCGAACCCTCTCTGGGTAAGGGTTCTATATGATTCTAGGATACCCAGTAACCTAAGAAAAAAAAGGCCTCTCTTTTTGGTATTGGGTAACTTTATAAGGAACCTAGGACTACAAAAAGGGAATAAGGGTACTACTGGGCATCCTAGGGTTCTATATGATTCCATGACCTCGAGTTTTTACTTATGGATCGGAGAGAAAGGCTGTAACTGGAGGGTGAAACCGCCCTGCCAGGGAACTTGCAGCTGGGCTCCGATAGGCCGAGGGCCCTCCCAAACCCAACTCCCCCTGCGCGCCCTGAACCCTTCTCCCCTTCTTGAAAAAAACCCTAAACCCTAAACAATTTTGACTTGAAAAAACTGGCAACGACAAACGATGATGTTTGCGGGTTTACGACCGGAGCCAAGTCCGCGGCCTTCTGGCAGGCAGCAATGCAAGTAAGTGCCTTGAGGGGGCGGCTTCGATGGCTTCCGACCCTCCCGCGACACAGTAAACCCCCCAGCCCGAAAGCCTAAACCCTAATGGACACTTTGGGCCATGGTCCTCGCGAGATTCCCGGTCTTTAGTGCCAAGTCACCATCCGACCATACTTAAGCCATCCAAAAACATCCCCCTAAGCCCAGGTGCTACAGCATTCAAGGAATAATTTTCCGTATCTACCGCGGTAGGGTTTAGGGTCTAGTGATTTAAAAGCGTCTAAGCATCCGGGTTTAGGCTTTAAGGGTTCGAGTGCATTTGCTACAGGGTTCGGGGTGAGAGAAAAAGATTGGAAACTGTGTACTATTTGTTATACAGAGAAAATGAGGGGACACATCTTCTGCTTGTTCAGAACTCTTGGGTCGTTGTGAAATAGCTTTGATGTCGTCGCTTGCCGGAAGCTCAGCCGATGATGCTTCTACAAGGGCCTTACAGGACTCTCAAGGGTCTCAACAGGTTTGTAGGTTTCATGAGTGGTTTTAGAAGTTTCATCAGGTGAATAAGGCTTCTCAAGGTGTTTGTTTAGTTGATTTTATCAACCCTGTAATGCTACATGAAGTAGGGCTTATATTACCATTTGGTGAGTGTAGATAGGGCTCCTTTTGAATTTTGGTGAGTGTATGTATTGGGTTTTATTATGGGGATACTAGTACTATAAGCCATACTCTACATCGACTGCACATGAGAGGTCAGCATGAAAGCTCCCAAAGCCAAGAAAGCGAGAGTTGACCTTGAAAAGGATTGGTAGCTCGTGGGCAGGCTGCAACAGCCGAGCAGCCCTGAACCTACTGCAGGGGCCTTCATAATCAGAACTGGGTTTGGGGCCCATTATACTATGATTACAACCACGAGAAGGAATCCCCAAAGCAGTATTGGCAGTTATTTATACGCTTATAGTACACTCCCCCATGTCGAAAAAACGCAAACAATCAGCAAGCCTCCTGCTTTGATCTCGCACGGTATCCCATGTGAAACTGCAGTTCCGACCCTGTCCGCTGTCAAATCATAGCCAAGGGACAAACCATCTCACCCCTTTCTTCCGAAGCTTTGCAGCGACATAGCACATGAGCCGCAAACCCTAAACTATCCTAAACCCTAAACCCTAAACGTGCCTAAACTATCCTGACATAGAGCCCTGAACATTGAGATCATTGTCTCCAAGGACCCCAGGAAAGGGCCTCCCCAGTTTGGGAGACCGCTGTAAGAAAAACCCTCGCGTTTGGGAGACGTGAATAAGAAACCCCGACACCCGAAACCCTGAACCCCGAACCCGAGACCCCAAAACCCCGAAACCCGAAGCCCCAAAACTCTGAGAAAGCCGAGCTGCATATAGCGTGAGAGCCTTCATGAGCACACTTTGATCCTGGGCTTCTGGCGGATGGCTTTATGGGGTGCTGCAGGGTTCTCAAAAGGGCTTCTACGGGTCTTTACAAGGGAGTTTCCGATAAATAGGGGGTACCTTGTTTTGGGGTCCTTAGAATAAGGATCCTATTATTTAGGGCACTATATTAGGGTCCCCTATTTTCGGAAACTCCCATTTGGGGCTGCACTAAGCCTAGCCCTAAACCCTAAATCAAATCCGGATAAGGCTTTCAGGGAGTCTTGGGCCTCAACTCTTTCTGGTTTGTAAGCTTGCAGGGTTTGTAGGGTGCAGAGTTGAGGGTTGCAAGTATGTAGAGTTTGCAGGAGTTTTCGTGGACATTGCATGATCTTTTATCCGCACTATAGTGGAGATACCCTAAACCCCTAAACCCTAAACCCCAAACTCTAAACCCTAAACATACCCTAAATCCCAAACTCTAAACCCTAAACCCGAAACCCCAAACTCTAAAGCCTAAAACCTGACCTACTGATCACCTGCCCCGAGGCAGCCTACGACCGGGCTGGGGCCTGGGCATACAGAGGTTGCGAGGCCTGAGGCGGGGGTTTAGGGTTTAGGGTGGGGTTTAGGGTTTAGGGTATAAGGTTTAGGGGTTGAGGGTGTATATAGGGGTTTAGGCTTTAGGGCTTAGGGGCTTAGGGTTTAGGGTTTAGGGTTTGGCGCAAGCAAAGCTTGGGGGAGTTGCAGATCATTCAATTCCCAGAGCCTCCAATATCCCTCAACTAAGGAATATGCCTTAAATTATAGCAGGACCCCTTAATATGGTTTTAGGTATAGTCCTTACTTAACGGGCTGGGTTCTTAGGGTTTAGGGGAGTGTCGGGTTTAGGGTTGGGGAGGACCTTGGGTTCCTGTTAAGGGACTTAGGTTAAGTTACCAAAATAGGGATCTATAGCTTCCTTAAAGGGATTTATAGTTATAGGGTTCCTTTGAGGGATCCATAAGGGATCTTTGGGGTTTAGGGTTTAGGGCTTTTTTTTGTTTGAACCCTCTTTTCCGAATGTCCCGAAGGTTAGAGTGGGTCGGGAGACCGGCTTTTCTGCAGGGATTCACCACCACAGGGGTTTTGGGGTTCAGGGTTTAGGTTAGGTACGGCCCCCACTCAGTCATTGTTGAAGAACATTCATAATATAGACTTCTTAGGACCTCAATAGTAGCCCTGGTATAAACTCTTACTGTATGGAGGCCGTACCCAATCTACAGCAACTAAGATGGCTCCCCTGCTCTGGTAACTTGGAGATTAAGGTTGCGGAGTTTTGAGGTTTAGGGCTGAAGTTCAGGGTCAAGAGCCCTACCATCGTGAAGCGAGAAGCAATGCAAGAATTGCAGGCGGGAGAAAGGGATGCAAAAAGTGCATCACAACTTTTTGGGCGCCCATCCGCATGCCCCTCTGCGCAAGTGGCGTCCGACGTGTAAGTCTTTGCCTGCGCATGTTGAAACCCTAGAGATCCCAGAGCCCTAGGGGCGCCCTCGAAACGAACCAGAGCCCTGACTCAACAAAAAAGCCGCCACTAAAAAGGTTTGAGGAGAGGGATCATATCCTGGCTTCTTGTTAAGGTATATATATAGTTTTTAAGTTGCCATAACAGGGATCTATACTCAATAAGACGGTTTCCCTAAACATGGTAACTTAGATTAAATCCCTCAAGAAAACCCAGTATCATTGCATACGATTCCCTATTACCTCTCACTATTCTGTCTATTCACCCAGGAAGCCGCTATTACAAAGATTTACGCCCTTAAAGCAACCCTGTAGAACAAAAAAACGCATAAACCCTACTTACTACTGCACGCGAATCCCCAAAGCAGCAAAGGCCTCGTTGCCGTACAGGGCCTGAGCTTTGAACAAAGCAATGAACCCAGAGACTCCAATATCCCTTCATTAAGGATTATACCTTAAATCATATTAGAGATCCTACTATGGAATAGTCCTTAATTAAGGGATATTGGAGTCTCTGGGAAGCGCTGAGGACATGCGTCTACTGAGCGTAGCACTGAAGCTACATCCACCACTTTGAAGGCTCCAGCCACAAGTTATAGACCCGACAAAATCTAAGCGGAAAGCCCAAATCCCAAATCCCTAAACCCCAAACCCGGAAGCCACCATCTCTGACCCCGACAATGAAAATCCCCAAACGCCTAAGAAACCTCAGACTCGAGACAGCACAACTGATCTAAAGCCCCATGGCGGCATCCGAAGCACCTGAAATCGAAACCCCACAATGACCCTATGCAGCCCCCTTGCGAGACCTCATGCCCCTATGAAACCACTTACACGCCCTGGAAAGCCAGGCTCCTGTACTTACCACCCTTGTAAACCGCTGCGGCAACCTTGCAGAACCCGACCCTACCAAGCTCTGGCAAACCTCAATACTACGCTACGAAAGCCAAACAAGCTCTATAAACTCTATGCACCCGCAACCCTCAACCCTAAACTCAAAACGAGCTTCTCTGCTCAGGGCCTCCCAGCGGCGAAGCTGGAAGGCTAGGGTGCTCCTAGCCTACTAAAGCTGAGCAATGGATGCCTTTTTGGGAAATGCTGCAGGTGCCACCCTGCAGGAAAGACTGGAGAGCCTTCGGAACTTAGGATGGATAGTATCGCGTGAAGTTGAGGACATTCAGCTGAACTATAGCTTCACGACCGTAGTTCAGGTGAAAGAACTGCACACCACGCACCACGGAACGGTGCAGATGGTCGATTTGCGACTGTCCAATGACATGGAAAATGTGCCCCTATGCCGCCAACCAGTTAAAACTGCAGAGGAGATGCCCTTCGATGCCACGAGCTTTGGAAGGAGACTCCGAGTGGGTGAAGTGTATATGTTGGTCGGGGCCAAGGTCCTGCTGAACCTCCAGCGGGAGCGCTCCATGAGATTTCCCCCTTGTTCTGAAAAGACGGCGTCGATTCTCCTACCAAGCAAGGAAGATGCGATAGTTTCTATGATGGAACTGTTCAGTGGTGGCTTCCAGCCGTGGACGGTTGCCAGCACTATGCTACCCATGGCCAGTATGCTTCGGGTTGACAATGATGGGATGGCTATTGCTTCCATCCTCCTCAATGACAAGGATGCAGTGCTCCACGCCATGGACGACAGCCAGACGGATTTCCCCTTGTTTTGGGGAGAGGTGCTAGACCTCCGCTGGACCAAGGCACTACATGACAAGAATGTGGAGATTGCTTGCGCTTCGCCACCGTCTATGGGCTACCGGGCCACAGGCGATGGTGCAGGCCTCAAGGATGGGAAAGCTTCAGTTGGATGGATGCAACTCTTTGTGGTGGCCAGGCTCACCCAGAGGAGAGCCTTTATCATCGAAGCATTGCCTGCCCTTGCTACCCATGAAGACCTCGAGCTCATCATCCGGATTATGAGGTGGGCTGGTTACACTACAATATGGCATGGCTTTCTGGATGCTCAAAAACTTGTACCAGTGGAAAGAAAGCGATTCTTCATGGTATGCTGGAACACTGCAGATGGAGCTTCACTTTGCAAGCCCTTCCACCTTATGAACCTGGGACCAAGAGAACCAAAGCAGTGCCATGAAGCCCTGTGGCACGGCATGCCGGGAGAGACCTTATCCACGGTCAAACTTCGACCGGTTGACATCAGCAAAGTCACCAGCCGGGAGCTCTTGCCGAAGTACCAGCAGAACATCCCAGGATCACCCCTGCACATACGGATCGTGGACCAGGCCAAGCCGATGCCACCACTACTGGGAAACTACAGAGCGATCCTCAACACACCGTGGGTGACCCTCAAGAAGAAGGGCCTGCATCTCCCCCTGGTTTTCCAAGGAGCCGACATCAGGATGCTGTCCAGATGGGAACTGCTCAAAGCATTTGGCCTCTCAGGCAAGACAATCATGCCAGACAATGAGGACGATGCCCACATCCTCCTGGGACAGGCCCTTACACCTGCCCAAGCTATGGTCATGCTGGCCTCTGTGATCGGCCACCGTGCTGAAAACACACTGGACAATGAAGATATGATCAGGTATCTGGATCAGGGGCTTCAGGAGTTGATGCAGACATGGATTCCCTTTGCAAGATCGAAGACAATTTTCATGTCGGGGTGGTCTATGCTGATACGATGGGATGTGGAGACACCAGCCGACCATGCATTTCTGGAAGACCGCCTCAGGGCAAGCCACACCCAGCTCAAGCACCTCATGTTTGGCAAATCACAGGGAAGACAGGGACCACTCCTACCAGAATCCTCCCGGGTGCTCTACAATGACCTGCCTGAAGACAAGACGGAGCCAGACCCCAAGGAGTACAGGCTTTTCCAAGTCGACCATGGATACTCGACAATCATCCTGGATGAGGAAGACTCCGTGACACAGGTCAATGCCAAGATTGCCGAGTTCATGCTTCTCCCCACGGACAAGGTGGCAGTGACCAAGATGGCCCAGCCAAGCCATGAGACACAGCATTGGATTGTTGCAGGAGAGATCTTGGAAGCTTATTGGGACAAAGTCTTAGTCCTGGTTGACCCTGCAGTGCCTACTGCACACTGGCTGTCGAGCCAGATTGACAAGAAGGACCTGCACACAACCTTTGCGGACCACCACACCTCCCTGCCGGACTTTGTTACACTCAACGATCAAGAGGTATACCATTGGCCCATTTCATTGGTGTCAGGAGACTTCCTACGACTTCGATGGGATGGCTATTCGGCAGATGAGTCCTGGAAAGAGCTTGATGTTTTCAAGAAGATCGACAACCAAAGCCACAAGCCGCCGCGGTCGCCGGCAAACGAGGAGGCTGAGAGCAGCCCAGGTGGCCCCACAGAGGACCCCGATGCGGATGGAGACCACCCGACCGGGACAGGAAACACAGGGAACACGGAGGACGACAACTCAGATGACGATGGACAAGAACGAGACTCCATCCCGCCTACTGTCCCCTATGAGGTCAGCTTCTCCGCGGGGACAACGGACCATGACTCCAGACCAGATGGCTCAGCTACCAAGAGGAGATGCACCCAGGAATCCAGAGATCTGAACCGCCTCTGCCAGACAGAGGGACCGGCGCTCACGATCAACTATGCTTCCCTACCAAGCCAGCCATCCATGGTGAATGCCATCTACATGTCCTTCCAACATCAGCTGGCATGCTTCCGGAACAGTGATGCCAGAACTTTGGGACGAATCGCTGAGGATGAGTGGGGTGTCCAAGCCCACATGATCTACTTCACCCTCGGCACCAAGGTCCTCAGCCATGACACTGGATGCAGCCAAGTTCCTATTGGAGCCACGGTCATCGTCCGAGGCCGTCTCCGAGGAGGTACAGGTCAGGCAGTACAAAAGCTTCGAACGATGCTTTCTTCCAAAGGTGTGCCGGACGAGAACCTCGACAGCAGAATTCAAGAAATCCGCAGCCACATCGGAGACGCCGGCATCAAAGAAGCGTACAGCTCCTGGGACCCATGGTCGCATTTGAAGGCCAAGGTCCCTACTCGCCTCATCAAAGAGGCAGAAGTGAAGGCCAAACCAAAGGCCAAACCTATTCAGCCTGATGACCAAGTTGATCCTATGCAAGCAAACGACCCGTGGCGACAAGCACTTCGTGAGCGTGGGATGTGGAAGCTAGAGACCTCCTTCTTCAAGATGGAAGATGGCACAGCGCCACCATCACTTGACAAAGTGACCCACGGTGCCAGAGGCATAGCGATCGTGAATGAGCGCGAAGCGGAGCTTTTGACACAAAGCCAAGAAGTGATGAGCAGTCACGAGCTTGCTGCCCTGGTGGTTGGATCCAGTATCCAAAACCCGGGCTGTTTCAACATCAAGGACGTGGAGACCCCGTGCAGAAGCAAGGACAACGACAGGATTTTGGTTAAAGCCCAGCTCCTCAACCTAGGTGCCAAACAAATCTCCCTCCAGGATGAAGGAAAAGTTCTCACAGTGGATGAGATCGATGCTGTTGTGGTTGCCTGTGAAGCAGTACATGATGAGATGGAGGACTGGGAAGCCTTTCAGGAAGGACCAATCAAGTACCTCAAAAAGCATGTCCAATGCCTGGAACAGGGGCTTATTGGTACATGGGCTCGCAAGTTCTTTCTCAAGAACAAGCAGACCCCAGACGGCAAGGCGGCACACACCTGTTACTTCCTCATGAGAATCAAGAGGGAAATGGTCGAGGCCCTGCTCAAGATGGTGATCCCTGGTGTCTATTTCTCTCCAAGGAACGATGCTGGAGCTCTGGACCCTGACTTCAAGGTCATCTGGTTCAATGACCTCCCTCTGCAAGAAATCGCCCTCAAGGCGAACATGGAGCAGCAAGCCTTTGGCATTGTCAGGAACAAGGGAGGCCATGGAATCCGAGTCAGATCCAATGACTACACGAAGCTCAAGCAGAAGTGGCAGCCAACTTGGAAACCCATGGAGAACACCCCCTACAACCTACAGGTCAAGATGTACTACGAACTACAGAATATGCCTTTGTGCTGTACCAAGGCCGAGGTGCAGAAGTTCCTGAACCAGATCAACTGGGAAGCCTTGGCTCTCAAACAGACGAAGCCGAGAACCTGGCTGATTGGTACAGCGACCAAGCCAGAAAAACTGGTTCATCTGGCAGCACATGGGACAGTACTGGTGGCAGAAAAGACAAACAAAGGCATGGGCAAAGGCAAGACAGAGGGCAAGAGTGCCTCCAAAGGCAGGCCTTGGTGGGTTGCTGGAGCATCGACTACACCTACCGACTTCCTCCAGAAGCACAACAACCAGGGTCAAAACCAGTTGACAATGGACGTCGATGCCACGGACCTTGAAGATAGAATCCAGAAGAAGATGGACCAGATGCACCAGGAGTCCATGGCCACTACCAAGCTCCTACGACAGGACTTTATGAATTTCAAGAAGGAGGTCATCACGCAGCAAAAGGAGCAGCAAGGGATCAACGAGAGGGTCCAAGGAAGCATCCAGTCCCTGACGACCTCCCTCTCCCAGGAACTCACGCAGTGCATTACAACGGCTATGGCAGCCCAGCGAAGCGAGATGGCCAATGACATGAAGACGGCTCAGATCAACCTGAAGGATGAGCTCATGGGCGAAATGAGAACCCAAATGGGAGCTATGAGAAAGCGTACGCCCTCTCCAAAGACCAAGGAGGAGGAGGCGAAGAAGCCCAAGCAGTGACAAAAGAAGCAAAGAATAATTCACCTGGATGATCTTCTGGGTGGTTGTGCAACCAAGCCTGGCAACAACAACCGACTGGGCAACGAAGTGCAAACCTACTTTGGCGTGGATGAAGGCAGCCAAGCTGGAAAAAGCCAATGGTGGGATAATGAGAAATTCAATTCAGTGAATTCGTGGAGTTTTTTGTGGGAGCCTTTTATTGAGAGCGGCATTTTGCTGCCAAGGCCATGGTACATGGCCACCAGAGTGGGAGAAGCGAGCAACCCTGGACCGTCGATGACTACCACTTTCTCGGCTGTCAATGCCCAATCATTGAATGCTTTTGTGGAAGATGGCAGGGTGACCTCCAATCATGCAGATGTTTTGGTTTTTACAGAGACTGCAGCGACCACCTACGTCCAGCAGAAGACCCTCAAGGCTGTGAGGAAAGCTGGCCGCCATGCAGTTTTCAGCAAACCGGCAGGTAAAAGAGTCTTCACTGACCATCGGGAATGTGTCACCAAGGGAGAGGCGAAAGGTGCGGCTGTGGTTTCCACAGTACCGCTTCGCGCCAGCTTTTCCAAATGGCCTGACAATATTTGGGAATCAGCCAGAGTGGCTGACACCTTTCTGGTGCTTGGTGGCAGCCTTGTTCTTGTGATTGCTCTTTACGGATACCACCAGGGACTTCAGGACGCGGCAGCCAAAAACGAGGAACTTCTTCGAGCTGCTGCCCACAAAGCATCCCTGGTCAGATGCCCTGCTCTTATCATGGGTGACCTCAACTGTGATATTGATACAATGGTGGCTTGGGATGCTATGAAGCAAGCTGGCTGGACAGATGCAGCTGCCCTCCAAAGTCAACGGGATGGTATGCCAATGCAGAACACTTTTCAGGAAACTTCGAGATTGGACTACGTGCTCCTCAACGACCTCGCGCTTCCAGCTTTCAAGTTTTTCGGTGTCTCTGCAGAGGCAGAGAGTGACCACAAGGCAGTACATGCGACCTTTCAGTGGGACAACATACCGCAATATATTCACACCTGCAGAAGCCCCAAGGATTCGTCTTCTTCTGGCCTCACTGCCACTGAATTACAGGAAGCCTATGTTCCGGCCAAGCACATCGACAAGATTCACCGAGCACTGTTGCAGGAAGATGTGGAAGAGGCGTGGATCTCCTTCAGCAAGGCCTTTGAGGACGCGGTCTCCTTTTCAGTGGAAAGCAAAGGGCACAGCAAACCTGGGAAGAACTTCTATGGTCGGGGAAGAGCGGTCTTCCTTAAGCAGAAGATGTGCCAGGATCCACCCAAGATGGCAAGGCAGGGGGAATTCCAACCTTCGGGTGACGACTCCACCCTGCAGCTACGACAAAGGATCCGACAGATCAGACGTTTTCAGGCTTTCCTGGGACAAGTGGGTGCAGCCAGTAGGGCTGCCGACCAAGAAGCAAAACAAAGGGCGACACTTGCCTCCAGACAGACCTGGACCGCCATTTGCAATGCGGCGGGCTTTTCGCCATGCTTTCGTGAATGGTGGTATGCAGAGCATGAACAATGGTTCCCACAAGGACCCCCAGAGTCTCACGTGGCACGATTTATGCTTGAGGCACTCAAAAGTGATGAGCCACATTGGAGGAGCAAACTCCGTCATGAACGTAATTCCTTACTTTCGTCGGTTTTCAGTGAGGACTGGAAAGTTGGAGGGCCCAAGCATTACAGTGCTATCAAGCCGGCAGGAGCACCCAAAGTGGATTCGCTCAATGTGGTATCTGACCACAGGATCCTTACCCGGCGATCGCGCCAAAAAGGATCACAGATATGCACCTTATTGGATGATGACCTTCAGATGGTGATGGTGGGTTCCATTTGGAAACAGGGAAAAGCAGAAGCTCAGGTACAGTGTATCCGAAATGGGAGTGTCCACATCAGCAACACCAAAGGATGCTTTATTTCGGGAAGTATTTCGCAGTTCCGACCGACGGCACACCCTCAACAGATCCTCAATGCAGCCTGTGATTATTGGAGTGCTTATTGGAAGCCAGACAACCCGGTGGATGCAAGTGACCTTGAAGTACAACAGGCGATTCAAACTTTGCCACAACTTCCTGAACTGGATATTTCCATGAATCAAGACGACTTGGAATGGGCACTAAAAACTTTATGCCCCAAGAAAGCCCGAGGCATGGATGGTTTTTCCAACTATGAGATGAAGAATCTGCCCCGAACATTGAGACCCTACCTGTTGCGAATCATGGCCCTATTCAATAAAGGTCTCTGGCCAAAGAATGTTCGACAAGCCCGGATGGCCCTACTGTATAAGACGCAGACCATTGGAGACATGGCCACAACCCGGCCTATTACAATCTTGGCCACAGTTTACAGAATTTGGGCGAAGATTATTACCAGAAAGATGCTCAAACACATTGTCCCCTCCCTGCCAAAAACTTTGTTTGGATCGGTGCCGGGGAGAGCTGCAAGCGATATGGTTTCGGTGGTGCAAGGACAACTGGAACAGGCGCTGTTACAAGACAAACCATTGGCAGGAATCTCCCTTGATTTCTCGAAGGCATACAACACTCTGCCGCGACAGATCCTTGAGCATATCAATCGGCGATTGGGTCTTCAACAGATGTGGCAGTCATACAATCCCTTTTTACAGGGGCTGGAAAGATTTTTCACTACAGGAAAAGCTTGGGGTGAGCCCATTTTTTCATCAACTGGTGTACCAGAGGGATGTCCAATTGCAGTGGTACAAATGATTGTCCTCACTTGGACCTTTACCAACTACTTATGTCACCAGACGCAAGTCCCCCTTTACACTTACGTGGATGATTGGATTCTCCTCTCGGAACACCTGCACCAGCTTCGGGACTCAATGATCATCATGGAAAGGATGGCGAAGAAGTTTGGGCTCCTACTGTCTACAAGTAAATCTGCGGTGTTTGCAACTTCCAACAAACTTACCAGACAATTACACGGATTGATGGCAAACTCGGGAGTTAATATGGCATCGTCTCGGAACTTTGCTGGTCTGGGCGTCAACTTTCAAACAGCCAAGCAGGCCTCTGTGGTCACCAGAAATGAAAGATGGGAGCGTGCCAGAGTCCTTTTGGAAAAACTTCAATATATGCCATGGTCTCAACAGCGCAAGACGGATGTCATCCTCCGTGGTATTATGCCATTGATCTTTTATGGAGTGGAGAACTTCTTTCTTGGAAAAGACTACCTCAGAGATATCAGATCTAAGTGCAACCACACAGTGTGGGGAAAGAAACAGTACCATCTGCACTACCTGACGCCCCTCTTTTCAGGATCCAACTACGAGCCCATGATATATGTGGCAAAAAGGAGGTTCGCCCTGTTTCTTCGGGCGATGGCTTTGGAGCAGGACATGATCAAGAACAATTGGAAACTTTCGATTCAGTCACGATCCTTCTTCAAGAAACGGACGAAGGGACCTGTGTCGATTCTCCAGAATCAGTTGCATACAATGGGATGGGAATTACAAGACAATGGAACCTGTACGACCACGTCAGGGTTTACTTTCACTATTTGGGATATTTCTGCGGCCCAGTTTCAGGATGTATTTATTGCCTCTTGGGAGGACTCCCTTTTGCAACAGCTCAACCAGAAGATGAACTTGAGTGACCTTGACTCTTTTTCCTTGGAGAGAACTCAAGCGATCAAACATGAGGATCCAATGATACAAGGTTTCCTGAAGAAAGTGCGCCTTGGAGGTTTGTTTCCGAATAACCGTAAGTGCCATGTTACCAAGGATGAAGCGACATGCCATTTCTGTGGAAGCTTGGATACAATGGAACATCGGGTATATTCCTGCCCGGGTACGGAACATATCCGACAAATGGAAGAATGGAATCAGGTATCCATGCAGCCCAAATATGCTGTCCTTGGTGGGTTGTCGCCGAAATTGCCTTTGCTCCAGAAATACAAAGATGAACTTGATGCTTTGCCGGCCCCAGAAGTTGGTGTTCCAGATGACATGCAAGATGGATGTGATTTCTTCACGGATGGGTCAGCCACTGAGTCCTCGTGCCAGCTTACAAGGTTATGTTCCTGGTCGGTCACACAGGCGAAACCTTTTACCAAAGAAAACCGTTTGATAGCTGCAGGTGTCCTGCCGGGCCGTCTCCAAACAGTCTTTCGGGCGGAGCTTTTTGCGGTTGTGGTGGTGCTGGCTACAAAGGTCAAAGCAAGAATCTTCTGCGACAACGCTGCTGTTGTTAAGGATATTATACATATTCAGCAATGGGGCTATCAGCCTCTTAAGTGGGCCTCACATGCGGACAAGGACCTACTGAAGACAGCAGCAACCCTCTTGTCGGGGAGATCAGCACAGGATGTTTCCATACAGTGGGTCAAAGCGCACAGACAGGTCTATGAAGCTTGCAATGCCTTTGATCTTTGGTGTATTTACCACAACAATATTGCAGATGAACAAGCCCGCAAAGCTATGTCTCTCTGCCCCCAAACAACCCTGGACTGTCGTAACAATCTTCGATGTGAGCTGCAACAAGATCGACAAGCCAAAATTTCTGCTGCAAACATACTACGTCTGGTGATGGATGAGTTCTAGAAGCCTCCCAAACTGCATGCAAAGTCTGTGGTTGTCTCACGCGCTTACCGCTGGGGACTTCCATGTCAATCGTGAACCTAAACTCAAAACGCCTGGGCAGTAAACCCCCAAACCCTGAACCCTAAACCCTAGAGACCTAAGTGAGGCCTTAATAATTCGAAGAGGGTTTTGTGTCTACTTATTATGATTCTGGTATAACATACCCTCAAACCCCATTCTAACCCTAAACCCTAAACCTTGCAGTACAGGCCTTGATTTACGACCGAGAATCCGAGGCCACGGCTCGACCCTCGCAGGGCCCACTGGCTTGTGGAATCTTCCTTGAGCTGTTGAGGGTTTAAGGTTTTTTTTGTCGCTCCCTTTCTCCAGGAGGGTTTAAGGCTTAGGATTTAGGGTTAGAGATTTATGGGTTGTCTTTTAGAGGGGTTTGGGGTTTGGGGTTGTCGGGTTTAAGGCTTTAGGGCTTTGGGCTTGGGGAAGCAAGGGGTTTTGAAAGCAGGTTTACAGTTTATATAGGTTTGGGGGTCTAGGGTGTAGGAATTGTTGCACACAGTCTTGGGCATATGGCCCGAAGTTGAGAGGTTGTTAGTTACTTTAGGGGTTTAAGGTTTAGGGGTTTGGGGTTTGGGGTTTAGGGTTTAGGGGTTTGGGGTTTAGGGTTTAGGGTTTAGGGTTCAAGGTTTAGGAGTTTAGGGTTTGGGGGACCTCGAATTTGGGTGTGTGGGCTTGGGCATTCGGTGCACTAGAGCGTCGCAGCTTAGTCAAGGGGCTGAGGGTTTGGAAGGTCAAGGAAGGGTATGTGCGGTTTTTGCCGGGGTGTTGCCTTTGGTTTTGTCTGGGCTCAGACTTCTTTACGGCATGGGTTTCAGGCTGAAGGTAGAAGGTTGAGGGTCTTGAGGTTGTTACGCCTTCGCGTTGTCTAGGCACCTGCAAAGAGGACACCGAACCCCGACCCAAAACATCCCGCTTCGCTCAATCGCAGACAACATTCCCAAACCTGGGCCACCCCACCTCTGCATCATGAAGGACGTCATTTTCACATGCGAAGATGTTGCGATATGAATGATAAGACGGTCTCGGCCATCTTCCGATGGCTTGAGCCCCAAGAGACAGCGGGTGTCAGGACTTCCGTCCGAAGAGGAAGGCTGAAAAAGAGCCAACCAAAGGGGAAAAGGAGGGACCCTTAATGGGGACCCCTACCCTGTACAAAATGGGTATATAGTAGCTATATTAAGGGTATATACCTAGGGGTCCTTATTAAGGGTCCCTCCTATTACCCTTGGAGCCAAGGCTCAAACGGCCCTGGACCATAAGGGAGTTTCCGAAAATTCGGGGTACCTTATTTAGAATAAGGGTCCTACTATTTTGGGTACTATATTAGGGTCCCGCATTTTAGGAAACTCACATAAGGGCAACTTGAGGCTGAGGTTCTAGTAGGGCTTTAGGGGTTTAGGGTTCCTGTAAAGGGTAGTATAAAGGTTCCGTTAAGGGATCTATAGGGGTTTAGAGGCTTACTTGGAAGGGGTTTAAAATTTTTTAGGGGTTGAGGAGGCTTTGGGCTTCCCAGACCGTAAAACTCAGGGCAAAAAGTCCTTGGGAACAGTGAAAAGCCTCATCAGGGGTTTAGGGGTTTAGGGTTTAGGGGTTCAGGGGTTAGGGGTTTAGGGGTTAGGGGTTTAGGGGTTTAGGGATTAGGGTTTAGCCCACTTGTCGGGTATCATGGGAACTAAAGGTTAACCTTTTTGGTTATTTAGGGGTTATATCAGGACTATACTACCCAATAAAAAGGTTGAAGGCTACCTACTCTACTGCTAGGGCTTCCATGGGCATCCCAGGAACAACAAACCTCTGATATCAGCAGAAGTGGAACAAAGGTCAAGGTTAGATACTGCCGCCATACAGTAGCAGTCCATGATAGAGCTACTAATGAATATTATCCAACTGTTACTGAGTGGGGGCAGTATCCAAGGGAAA
Organism: Symbiodinium sp. CCMP2592; assembly: GCA_905221615.1. Lineage (NCBI taxonomy): Eukaryota > Dinophyceae > Suessiales > Symbiodiniaceae > Symbiodinium > Symbiodinium sp. CCMP2592. The sequence goes on along the minus strand of CAJNDT010006088.1, from coordinate 211,172 downwards.
GGAGTACATCAGCCGATATTCATCCGTAAATCGGTCTATGCCCTGGTTGGATAATGTGGGGTCAAGAGTCAAGCCTACACTACCAGTATCGCGGTACGGGCATGAACAGTGACAGCAAATTAATGGCTTGCACTGGTGTCAATCAAAGTGAACATCACTAGACTGACATACACCTTCGTTCGAAACAAGCATCTCACTTTCATAGTACTCGTTCCCGAAGCCAACATCCTGAGCATCCTTGCGGAAGCCCCTAAGCCCCCAACCCAGCACCCTGAACCCTAACGCCGTTAAAGCCTAACTTCCAAGCCCTAAACCTTTCAAGAGCCAGGGCTTCATGCTTTGAGGGGATCAAGCGAAGATGCCAAAGAAACCGGTTTGGAAACCCTAAACCCTAAGCCCCTAAACCCCCAAGCCCAAGTGCTAGGCCCTGAACCACTAGAACTCCCAGACCCTGAAACCTAAACCCTCAGAGCCTGGACCAAAGCGACCCCGAAAACCGGAAACGTCAGTAAACCCTCTGGGCGCTAAATCCCCAAACCTCTCAAGACCTTTGCCGCTTAGGGGTTTAGAGAGTAGGGGTTGTAGGGGTTTTGGGCTTTGGGCTTAAAGATTGGAAGGGTTAGGTTTCAGGGTTCAGGATTTTGAGTTCAGGGTTGAGTGGAATTAGGGTTGGGGTTAAACTTCCCGATTCCTACTAAACTACAAGAACCCAAAAAGTTTAAAGGTTGGGTATTGGGAATCTAGGTTAAACCCCCCTCTCCACGACGCAGGCCCTCTGTTTTTTCCCCGCGCGGTAGATTTCGAAGCGGGGCCAGAGCTCGACACCGTAGGGACCCTCCGACCAGATTCCATCCTCAAAAGGCTTCGAGGGTCTTTAGGTCTGTACGGTTTTACATTGGGTTTAGGGTTTAGGGTTTCGGGGTTTAGGGTGTAGGGGTTTAGGGTTTAGGGGATGTTTTCCAACCACGGATCCATAAGAGGTTCGTTCTGAGGTTTGGGTTTTGGGTTCAGGGCTTTAGGGTTGGGTTTAGCACTGCAGCCTTGTTTGGGGCATGCTGGTTGTCGGGTTTTCCAATGTTTGTTGCACAGTCGAAGCAATGTTCGTTGCCTCAGTAACTTGTGGCTACCTTCGTATTACGAATTGAGGCTGTCAGTGGCATGGTATACGAGTTTGTTGTAGGGTGTAGGCCTTGGGCCGTCGTGTTGAGCTGTTTGCCTCTATAGTTTCGGTTGGAGCTTCGGCACTTCTGGAAGTTGCTTGGATTTGAACTTGCAAGTTTAGGGATATGGATGGTTGCGGGTTTAGGGCAGGTTCGATTATGGCTGTACGGCTCACAAAGCAGAAACTCCAAAAAAGCCCTGCAGCCCCTAAGACTCAACCCTGAGCATGCCCCCTGAACCCTCGACCCCTGCATCCTGCATCCTAAAGACCCCTACACCCTGAACCCTAAATTCGAGACGAAAAACCATAACGAGCTCCTGCATGAAACCCCAGTGAGCTTTTTCCAGCCTCTATCTCCACCTCACGCTCATAGTGGTTCAGCTGCAGCCACTGCTTTGCGCCTTCCTGTTTACGTTGAAGGGTTGCCGTTTGCGGAGGTTTCGGAGGCCTTAGTAGCTAGAAGGGGGTCTTGACATGTTTTCCTGGGAGCCGTGAGGAATACCTTTATATACTACTTGTTCCAAACCCTCAACCCCAAACCGTATACCCTAAATCCTAAACCCCAAACCTTGGCAAAATCCTAAACCCTGAACCCCAAACCTTAAACCTCTACCCCAGTACATCACGTGGCCGAAATTGCAAACCTTTCTGGCCTCCTTTGTCAGGAGAGAGGCCCAAACAACGAAGACCTCCGAGGAGGACACTGATGTGAAGCAGAGCTTAGTTACAGTGAATTCCAGAAAGTTGGAACATAGATTTAGGATGGATAGTGCTGGGATTACCCTATACTTCACCTTAAGGGCATGAGGATTATAGTGCTCCAACTTTCTGGCTTCTACTGTAGGGTTTATCATCGGGACCTTATAGGGGTAAGGGAGGGGTAGGGGGCCTTCATGCCCATAATAAAGACCTAATGAGGCCTATTTCAAGAAATATAGTCCCCTACCCCCCCTCCACCCTACCCCCCTAAGGGTCCCTACAGGCTTAGGCAACATTGATGTGAAGTGTGGTTTCTAGTATCCCGACAGGAAGACCCCCAAAATCAACTCGCCAATATGTCTTTGGAGACTCCCCCCCCGTTAGGCACCCTACCTAAACCCTAAACCCTAAACAATGCAAACAAAGACAACCCATTCGTTGTGGCAGAAGGGGTCCCAGATCTTCCAGATCGTCCAACGGCGGGGGTTTAGGGTTTACTTGGAGGCTCATGGGTAGTTATAAGTTGGGTTGTACGTCCCCTAATATGGGTTCTAACCATAGTTCTCCTACCTATAACCCTACTTATAACTACCCATGAACCTCCAAGTAGGGTTTAGGGTTTCAGGTTTGGAGTGTTCCTGTGTTTAGGGTTTCGGAAAATCTGTACCGGAGAGGGTTCCGAGTCCAACCATAGCCGGCACAGCGAGGAGCGACCCCTGGGACAGTGCCTCCAAGGCCGAGAGCGTACGTGCTAGGCACATATTTGCCGTTTCAGTGGCTTCACCCCAAACCCTAAACCCTAAACCGTTTCTTCTCGGACTTTCTGCATGCGAGCGCGCTCGACGACTTCTGCCATCACTCAAAGAAACCTAAACAAACTTTAAACCCTAAACCTGAAGCCCAACCTCATGTGAGGTGCAGCCCTGACAATTCCGAGGAGCCTCTGGAAGCGGCCTCGGCTTGAGAGCGAAGAGTTCACGCAGACCTCGGAATTTCGAGGGCTCGGTGGTTTCGGGCCTTGGGTTCAGGGTTTAGGGTGTAGGGGGCTGCCTCACTTTGGGGGTTCCTACAAGGGAAGTCATAGTAGCAGGGCTACTAGAAAGGATTTGGGGCTTTGAGGTTCGGTTTAGGGTTTGGGGTTTGGAGTCTGGGCTTTTGGTAGTTGAGGTGCTGGGCTTTCGAGTTTCGAGACATCCGCAAAAAAAAAAAGAAAAACTGCATGCTAAGCCCTAAGCTTTGCGGTTGAAGCTTGTCGGGCCCTTAAGAGTATTTTCAATCCGGCATCCTGGAACCCGGCAATTCTGGAGATGAGGCTTACAGAATTCTAGACAGGCCCCAGGGTACTTTCTACGTGAATTAAGCATCGAAGATACGGCTTAGGGTTTAGGGTTTAGGAAAACCACTACAACCACAGAATCAGAAGGGCTACGGAGGAATCATACTGCTCTGGCTCACCTCTAGGGTAAATCCCAAGTTCAGCGACCCGTTTCTCAACCTGAAACCCCTGAGTCCTTAATCCCTAAACCGTTTACCGTAAGCTCTGAATCTGGGTCGGTGGCTCTGACACATCCTGATAAAACCTATCCAGCCCCGAACTGTAGACCCCAAAGCTCTAAACCAAAACCGTATACCTGAACCCTTGCAGAACCCGAACCCTTACAGAACCCAGAAATCCCAAAAACTGCGGAAACCCCCAAACCCCTAAACCCTAAACCCAAAAACCCTTGAACCCTAAGCCCTAAACCCCTAAACCCTGACCGCTAACCCCTAGACCTAAACCCGAACCCAGCTCCTCGCAGTCGAAGGGGCAGGGCCTAAGAGGCTCCCCCGCCGACGGAAGTGGCCCGGACGCAGGTACGGGCATAGCCTGCTGGGACGGTATATGGGTGGTTGTCAAAATTAGGGTCCCTTTTTGGGTCCCTATTATAGTACGGCACCTATTATTTAGGGTACCCAAAAAGGGACTACAACTTTGACAACCACCCATATGGGTTTTAGGGTTTAGGGTTTAGGGTGTAGGTTATCCAGAGACCCCAAAATCCCTTAATTCAGGAACATGCCTTGAATCATATTAAGGATCCTACTATACTTTAAGGCATATTCCTAATTAAGGATATTGGAGTCTCTGGGTATAAGGGCCTGCATAAGCAAATCTTCTATAGGGGCCTTAATCGTATAAGCGCCTTCATGCTCAACATCTTCTTCAAGGGCCTTAGTAACATCAAGGTCTTAACAAGCAACAAAAAGCTTTGGGGTTCACCTTACAAGAGGCTGGAGTTGGAAAGAAACCCGCGCCTCTCTCTCTCTCTCTCTCTCTCTCTCTTGCCCCCATGCTTCGGAAGTCACCCGCTGAGCATCGCTGAAGCACAAGCCCACACTTAGTTGCTGAGTTCATATGCCCCCAAAAAGCGTACACTTGTAGCTTTATAGTGGGTAGCACTATCAAAAAAAAGGTAAAGTGTATCCACTCCGCTACTAAGCACGTTTAGGGTTTAGACATTTTGTTTTCAACGGGGGTGGTCCCTTTTTCCAGCAACTCTGCGATGTCTAACAGTTTAGGTTTTAGGGTTTGCGCGAAAAGCGTCAGCCTTCCCTGTCAGATTAACAAGAAACCCTAAACCCTAAACCCTACAGCAAATTGCTTGGGGAATTGAGTTACTATACCACAAGCCCTACACCCGAAACAATAAACTACCTGAGCCCTAGACCACACACCCTTGAATCTAATCCTTTCGCCCTGCACCAGCAACAATAATCAGAATTATCGTTATACATATTATGTATACTCCTATAATTCTGACTATTGCATTACGATAAAAGCAATAATGCCAGAAGTGGCCTCAGGGAAGAGCGCTTCCAGGGCTGCTTGCGGCTGCTGGAAGAAGCGCTGCTGGGGGCTGCTTTGGCCCGGCGAGCCTCGAAGGCTTCACGGTTTGGAGTTGTTTGTAGAGTTTAGGGTTTAGGGCTTAAGGTTGTTATGGGTTGTTTGTAATGTTTAGGGTTTGGGGCTTAAGGTTGTCATGGGTTATTTAAGTTTGTTAGGTTTCGGGTTTGGGGCCGCTTCTAGGGTGCCCAAACGCGTTGCTATAACGGTTTCGAGTTTAGCAGACTGTTGTTAGGGTCCTGTGAGGGTTCTACAAAGCGAACAGTTTCGGGTTTAGCCGAAGGATGTTAGGATTCTCTGAGGGTCCTTACAAAAGGGGCTTTGGAGTTTTGGGGGTGTTTTTGGTGTGTGTGTCTTTAGGGGGCTGGAGGCGCGGGCCTGGGGCTTGGGGTTCGAAGAGACTCCTAGGACCCCTTAAGTAAAGATTATGTACCTTAAATGATAAGAGGATCCCTAATATGAATTTAGGAATATACCTTAAATAAATAGAGGGATCCCTGATATGATTTGAGGAAAATTCCTAATATTCCTTAATTAAGGGATATTGGAGTCTCTGGGTTTGTGGTTCAGAAGGATCTGCTCGAAGGAAGGTTGTCCAGAGGATGTAGGGTTTAGGGGATATAGCACAGCTGCAGGTTCTCTCCAGTATAATTCTCCCTAGACCCTACGCCTGTTGATACAGAGCTACGGGATCTGGCGATATTCATACACATCGTGTGTATATCGCAGGCTGCCGGATTTGCGAGCACAGGAATTCAACGCCCAAGTTCAGTCCATGCTTGGCCCAGAGCCTTTCCAGCGGACCCACCAGCGCCTTCGTTTACGCCCTAGACTCAAGACCCTCGTCTAGGGTTTAGGGACCCGCAACGCCCTGAACCCGAAACCCCAAACCCAAAAACACAAACCCGAAGCCCTGAACCCAAAACCCCGAATCATAAAGCCTTACTTCCAGAGGGACCCGGGGCTTCGGGTTCGGGCTGGTTGCGGCTGGCAGCAGTCCAGGAAGCCCAAGGGAACCTCGCGATGGAGGAAGCTGTGGAAAGGCGTTGCATGGCCTCGGCTTTCAGCATCTGTGGAAGGCACATCAAGGGACAGTGCCCCAACAATCAAGCCCAAAATCCAGCGGCTCTGAAACCTTGAACTGAAACACCACAGGTTGTATAGAAACCCTAGATCCCAAACCGCACACCCTCAACCAGTCAGAAATAGTAGCTTCAAGCCTTGCCCAACCTGAAACCAAAAAATTCTTCTTTGCCCTACATAAACCCTGAAGCTTCAAGGCTTTTGAGGCTAGTAAGGACGACCGAGCCCATTATACTATGCTATAACAAGGAGCCCCCAGATGTAAATCCTGAGTTACCCATAATAAGGAATGTGCCATAAATCCCATAGTTTAGGGCCCTTAAGGGAATGCAGGATTTATATCATCAACCGTAGTATAGGTAATGATTAAGGCCCCGGTATCCCCTTCTGGCAATAGCAACCGAGCCAAGCCACAGTGCGTCAGGAAGAAGGCCCCGGCATCGCCTGGCTTCACGCAGCCGCATCAGTGGAAGCAGTGTGAGTGGGAATGGAAGTGGTAGGGGTAGTAGTAGTAGTAGTAGTAGTAGTAGTAGTAGTAGTAGTAGTAGTAGCAGCAAAATAGGGGCCTTAACAATTAGACTAGGGTTTTGAGGTGTATATTATACTATAGGTATAATAAGGAACCCCCAAAATAGAAAAGGTAATTATTAAGGCCCCTACAGTCGTCGTCGTGGTCGTGGTCGTGGGCACCTTCGTGGTCTTGGTCGTGTAGGTGATCGTGGTGGTGATAGTGGTGGTGGTAGTGGAAGCGTTAGCTGAGTGGTAGTGGTATATAGTGGAAGTGTTAGTACTGGTAGTGGGGGTGGGGTGGTAGTGGTAGTGGTAGGCGCAGGAGTAGGAGTACTTGTAGGAGTAGGGGTACTTGCAGGAGTAGGAGCAGGAGCAGGCGTAGGGGTATGAGTAGCGAGTACTGATAGGAGTAGGAGTGGGAAAACTGAAACAACGGATAGAAGAGAAATCACAACCGCTGCTGCAGCAACAGAGGACATGCTAGACAGCATGCCTGTGCTTCCTTTGAGTTACGAAGGAACAAGCATCACGTAATCATTACATCGTCGTTGATGCCTTGGTGTTGTGGAAGGTTTGGGTAGAACGAGAGATCCAAACCCAAAACCCTAAACCCTAAACCCTAAACCCTAAGAATAGTCCTCTGATTGTATGGAAAGGCAGGCTCGATGAGAGAAGGCTGTCATCAGAAGTAACCGGAGATCCCAAACTGTCCAATACCCGGTACCCCTTCAGGCAGCAAACCCAGAGCTTGAAATCCAACACTTCTATTCTGGTCTCGGCTTATTCGCTCGGCACATACACATTCGTGCTGCTACGGGATTTCATGCTGTGCTGCGGGGCTACAGAGGGTTTCATTGGGCTTTCATTGCTGTTCAAGACGTGTCACCGAGAATAGTCTACCGCTTCGGCCCCTACGACACCGCCTTACAGGCCGTGAACCACGATTGGTTGTTGCTTTTGTCCCGGCGGCGGGGGTGCTGGTGCTGGTGGCGTTGTGGGGCATTCTTCTTGTCAGTACATGGGCAGTTCCCGATGTTCATATAAGGAACCCTAAAAGGGTCTAATTTAGAGAACTACCCACATGCCCTCTTTGCGAAGCAGCCGTGGGCCTGGTGGTCGCGATCGCAAGTGTGACATGACCTTAGAAACGAAAGCTCTGTCGTCTCTCTGCAACATTCTAGCAGAGTGCAAGAGCCGCAAGAGCTCCGGAAAGGATAATTTGGAAAGTGGAACTCCCTTATCCGCAACTAACACCATCAAATCAAGACATGCAGAACCAACACCCGCAAGAACCGCAAAACACCAACTTGGAAAAGACAGGAGTTCCGCGTCGGCAGCCTCCTCGACACGTCGGAACAAGCGTAAGATAGCCCAGGGCTTACAGGCCTGGAGACTAGATCATTTTGGTTTCAAGCTGCCTGAAGTTTGGCGAACCCCTAAACCCTACACTCCCAAACCCTAAGCCCGAAACCCCAAAACCCTAAACCCCATATTCCTACTAACCCTAAACCCCCAAACCCTAAGCCTCAAGCCGCAAAACCCTCTTAAAAGCCCGAAGCGCAAAAGGGGCTCTCGTAGTGGACGCCAGGGTACAGCCTCGGCACCTCGCTGGTGCACCAGGCAGAAGAGAACGGCGGCCATCGCCTAATGTAGGGGCCTTAATAATGACTAGATAGGGGTTCCTTTCAAGAGGTCCTTTGACGGGGTCTATGGGGGATCTACAGTAGGGTTCTATAGCAGAGGCCTTCATGATTGGAACAGGGGTTTGGGGTAGACTATACTGTAATTATCATAAGGAACCCCCAAAACCCTAGTCTGCTTATTAAGGCCCTTACATCAGGCGCACAAAGCCTAGGAGAGAAGCGGCCCGGACTCCTCCTGGGAGTTCCTGCTTTGGTTGAGGGTTTAGGGTTTAGGGTTTAGGGTTCAGGGTTTTGGGTTTAGGGTTTAGGGTTTAGGGTTTGGGGTTTTGGGTTTAGGGTTTAGGGTTCAGGGTTTCGGGTTTAGGGTTTAGGGTTCAGGGTTTCGGGTTTAGGGTGTAGGGTTTAGGGTTTGGGGTTTTGGGTTTAGGGTTTCGGGTTTCGGGTTTAGGGTGTTCGGTTTTGGGTTTAGGTTTCGGGTTTAGGGTTTTCGGTTTTGGGTTTAGGGTTTTGGGTTTAGGGTTTAGGTTTTGGGTTCAGGGTTTCGGGTTCAGGGTTTCGGGTTTAGGGTTTCTGCATGTTCCCACCCCTACGAAACTTGGCAGAGCAGTTCGGCTTGAGGACGATGAGGGCGAAGGGCTTTGGTTTTTCTAACCAAAACGAAACCTGAAAGCAGGGAAACCCTCATCAACTTCGCACAGTAGGGCTTCGGGGTTTCGGCATGAAGAAACTTTGGCTTTGTTTTGGCCCCAGCCTGGGGCAGGAAGACGGCGCAAAGCAGGGGCCAGCTAATGCCGGCTGCCTGGCGCAGTTTAAGGATTGAGAAGTCCAGTCAAAGGGTAAAAGGAGGGACCCCTAATAAGGACCCCTAGGTATATACCCATAATATAGCCATTAGATACCCATTACATAGCCCATTAAAGGGTCCTCTTTGAGGGGGTTGAGCTCGCCCAAACTATACAGCTTAGGGCTTCAGAGCTCGGGGCTAATCTTGGAGCTTTAATCAGTGGAATGGTTTTTCGGTGTATGTTATACCCTACATATAATAAACAATCCTTGAAAGATTGGCGGGTATTTAGGCCCCTGTGATTCTTGCCCACTCATGGCTTGAAAATTGGGTGGTTGTCAAAATTGTGGTCCTCTTTTGGGTCCTTAATATAGTACGGCACCTAATTTGTAGGGTTCCCAAAAAGGGGACCCTAATTTTGACAACCACCCATTTCTGGAATTAAGCTTTGGACCGCCCCCATGTACTGCGAGAATCGGAGCAGCCTATCCGGGCCTTGCCGCTCCGGCGCAAGCAAGCATCGTTGCACCGCTGAAGCCCGGCTCCTTCGCAGATCTTCATCGAAGTGCCCTAAACGCAGAACCCCCAAACCCAAAACAGCGTTGAGGGGTCTCGGGGCTTCGGGATTTTAGGGTCCAATGGTAGCAGTCGCCGTCGAACAGGGCGTCCGCAGCCCCGAATATCACAGAAAACCTTAGAAGTGTGAAAAGGATCCGGAACCCTTTTGAAACTTAACCCTGAATGCTGAATCCTAAACCCTGGATCCAGAATTGGGGATTGCAAACATGCTCTTAGGAAATAGAGTCTAGGGGTTCGGGAGATTGCTGAAGATAATTTAAGGCGGATTGCTTCTCTAAGGGGTGTTGGGCTCTCTGGGTACAGCAACCTTAATACGTACTATGAACCCTAAACCGTAAACCGTATAATCTAAAAGCCAAAACCCTAAAACCTAAACCCAAAAACCTAAACCCTAAACCACTAAACCCCAAACCTAAAGCCTAAACCCCTTTACCCTAAACCGAAACTTATTGATCCTGAGAATCCTGGGCTGGGCTGAACATGGGACGATGTGTCTCGGGTACTTGGCGGTCTCTTGAATTCGTCTAAAGGCCTCTCTGTCGTCCCGTCGCGTCCTAAGTATGTATTTACCCAGGGGTATGTAAAAAGTAGTGAAAGAATATGCAACTATGAGTGTATGCATGTACATACATAATTACTTCCATTTATGCATGGATGTGTGTACGTATGTACGTATGTATGTATGTACGGACGTATGTGTGTATGCATGTACGTATGTATGTACGTTTGTATGTATGTGTGCATGTATGTAAGTCTGAACGTATCTGTACTTCTATGGTTTCATTCATGCTTTCGTTGTTTTCGTATAAATATAGGTATACGTATACGTGTATGTACAAGGGTTGTGGCCCTTGCGTATTCATGCATATGCACATGCTTAGGTTTTTGTTTAACAGTATGTGCGTGTGCCAGCATTAATATGCACATGCATACGCAGATGGATATGGCTATGCCTATATCTATGTCTACTTCCATGTTTACGTCGTATCTCTGTGCATGCATGTGTATGTGTGTATATATATATATATATATAGCTGCAGTTATGTAGTTTCACTATCATCTTACACGTTTGAGCCTCACCATACCTCACCTTAAAACCGCAAAGCACTGTCGTGCCCAGGAAAAGCCAACCGTCCTCTATTGAGGTATCTCTTCGAACAGAGCCTCACTGTAGAAGTATTCCGGCAACTCTCATACCAAGTCGTCCTTAACCCTGAATCCTAGAGGTTTAGGGCTTAGGGTGTAGGGTTCCGTCCAGCATCTGCTCATAGCTTTCGCGGTAGGTGAAAAATCTGCTCAACTATGCTTGCTTTCTAAGGCCTACATGAGATACTGCTGATGGACAAAAGCCTGCATGACCCTAAGGACTCTAAAGTATGGGAACTATGGCATATTCCCTATAATGGGTAATGCAGGATTTTGTCCATCAACAGTATTGAGGTCTTTGCCCTGGTCATGCTACGGGCAATAGAACGATCTCGGTGCTGGTAGTCACAACAACAGAACGATCTCGGTGCTGGTAGTCACAACAACTCTTTACGTTCGCGCTTTTCTACTGTAGTGAGGTTATGGACAAATCCTGGTGCTTACTTTGATTGCGCCTACAACCTGATTTCTACATCTGCAGCAACAGCATCCTAAGTATGCTTGCACACTGTCCTAAGTATGCTTGCACAGTAGTAACCCTCGTCGTCGTTGTAGCCGCCGCCACCACGTAGCTTAACATGCTAATGGCGACAGCCTTGCCTCACAGCCTACACGCGAAACCGTAAAACCTGATGATCCCAAACGCCAACCCCTAATCCTATACCCGAAACCCCAAGGCTTATGTCTGTAATCCTGGTCCCCTGGATCCCCGCCTGAGAGCAGCGAGAAGAGGGGGAAGAACGGAAGCCTGAGACAGTACTTTCTAGGGTGCAGGGGTTAGGGCACGGTATAGGACAGCGTAAGGTTCAGGGTCTACTGAAGGATCCCCACACAAGATGCTGGTGAGCAGATGCAAGTTTCAGATGCATGTGGGCACGCCCCAGCAAAGAGTCTATCAATCTATGGTTTATACAAGACAACGAGTCATATGATTGGCCTCATTTCCGGTCACTGCCCTTCTGCTGCCTGTAAGCAACACCACCCTGGACCTGTGTACTGCGGCGAAGAGAAACCAAGTAAGTTGACACCCATGCACTCATGGAGCTGTGCTGAGGCGGGCGCGGAAAGCCGGTTATCCCTGGTAGCCTTCCTAGGAGTTAAAACTGCTACGACAGATCTGACTATTACTGCCACTTGATTTCGCTTCCAGCCGACTGCTCTGTCCTAGAGCAGTGCGCCAAACTGTCGTGCTGTGTCACTGCGACAGCTGCCACTGCAAAGATTGCAAGACAACGCCCAGACTGACTCCACAACTGCAACGTTCTGGTTTAGGGTTTAGGGTTTAGGGTTTAGGGGTCTCGCTCATCCATCAGGTACACCACTTGTACTCATGACTGCATGGGCCCCATGGAGTGCGAAAAAAAGTCACCCTAAACCCGAAACCCTAAACCCTAAACCCTAAACCCTGAAACCTAAACTCACCGGCACGTCTCTCCAACGCCTTGAAGCGTTGGAGGAGTGACCCCGCTGGCATACCACTCTGTACGGTGTCACGTTGAACATTCGTCACAGGTGTGCCATGCTATGTTCCATATAGATTCTAGTGCGTGCCATCGCTAGTACTTGGTGGCCGAGGACGACAGGACGTTTAGTCCTATTCCGTCCGAGAGAATGTCGGACTCCATGAACATGACCGACATTCAATATATATTAAACAGGTCCCCTAAAACCTCGGGTCTCGGTACCGTCTCCGAAAGATTCATGACGAAACTGGAGTATAATTTCGGATTTATAGTCGTGATTGATAGGGGCTCGCCCAAATGTTTCCATCCTAATCCGCGGTTTCACGTCAAGATGGACTCTGTTTTGGGTTCCGACATGAAATCGTTGGGTTAGGATCCGGCGGTTTCCGCATCCAATCTTAACTTGGGTTTGGGTGCGATGATCCGAAACCGAAAGTTGCCGTGGCGAATCGAACGAAATCCGCATGGGTCGCAACGAAACACCATATACCGAGAAACTTGGGATTCTGCATATGAGTTTCGGGTCGAAACATTCGGATTTGGGTTTGGGCCCGGTCCTCCGGAAACTTGGAAAATTGCTGGCGATTGTGCTTGTTAAATTCTTTACATAAAATGTGCATTTTAATTGGGGCTATGTGCCCAAGTCGAGGTCCCCGTGTTTATTTAACTTGTTATGATTTCCAGGTCGAAACGCTTGGGCACCGCCCCCTGTTTTCAGTATCGAAACTTGGGATTGTGCTTTCGGGTTTCGGCACGAAACTGTTGGGCGAGGATCCGGTGGGTTTCGCATTTAAACCGGGTTTTGGGTTTGGGTGTGCCAATGCTTCTCGGGTCGAAACATGCGGATTTGGGTTTGGGCCCGGTCCTCCGGAAATCTGGTACATTGCAGCTGATTTTTGCTTGTTAAATTCTTTACATAAAATATGCATTTTAAATGGGGCCAGGTGCCCAAGTCGAGGTCCCCGTTTTTTTTAAACTTGTTATGATTACCAGGTCGAAACTCGTGGGCACCGCCCCCTAGGTTCAGTGTCGAAACTTGGAATTTTATTTCGGATTCGACACGAAACTGTCTGGGTTAGGGATCCGGTGGTGTTCGCATTTCAACTGACTCTTGTGTTTGGGTGCGATGATCCGAAACCAAAAGTTGCCGCGGCGGGTCGAACGAAATCCGCATGACCGGAGACCGGGAAACTTGGGTTTGTGTATATGATTTTCGGGTCGAATCATTCGGATTTGGGTTTGGCCCCGGTCCTCCGGAAATAACTCGTAGGAAAAAACGAATTCCAGTAACACGTGTCAAGGAACAAGCCAAGCAGCAGTCCGACTTTGAAAGTTCTTTTGGCTTTTCTCTTGCCTTCCGACGGGGACGCAGGCCCGCACCGTCTGCAAGAGTCTTGATTAGTCCGTCCTTGCCGGCACGCAGTGTGCTGTAGTGACATCACCTAAGAAGGACCACTGCGAGTCAAACTGTACACGTGACAGTGCCACGTACGCGGCCGCCTCTACATAAGGTACATCGAACCACATGACAATGCTCTCCAATGTGCTGCCCTGTACTTTATACAGTGTTGTCGCGTATCCTGCTCTCATGGGATAGTATGTGATTCTGCGCGTCCCGCCACCGGCAACCTCGACTTCTCGTGTGACAGGATGTACTGCAAGCACCTCGCCTGCATCGGTCAAGACTTCAACGGCATTGCGTCGAACTCGACGAACAACTCCTAGCATACCATTAACAAAGCCATGTACTTTATCCTCGTTGACCGTGAGGAGTACTCGCATGCCGTCGAAAATGTCCGTGTCCATTGGTTCCGCCGCCACCTGCTGTTGCCCTTGGAAGTTGTCCAAGTTGGCGTCTGGATCACAAGGGAGGCGTGTCAGTGGTGTGCTCTGCGAGAACAGAGCCGAAACGGCCAGCCTATTCAGGTGATCGGCACCCCGGCGGCTCAATGCGACGAACAGCGGTCTGCGTCGAGCCGATTTGGCTTCCGCAAAGATCTGCTCAATCTCGGCCAACGTCGGAATGGTCGCATGCCCCTGGGGACGATGCATCGGCGCTCGATGGCCTCGTAAGATGTCATGCAATTGCTTCTTGGTCGGTTTGGCACGCCGCAGTAGTTCCAATTTCCACCGCAGTCTTTCGCACTTGCACCGTCGCATGGTCCTCAGATGCATGCGCCGCACCTGGCGCCACCACGGACTCTGCCGTGGACTCGTCCCTTCGATACTGCGCAGTTGCGCGAAATCGCCTACGAAGCAAAGTACTGGACGGCGCATAGCTGCATACCAGAGTCTCATCAATCTTTCGAAAATAGACTCAGATAATTGGCCCACTTCGTCGATGATCACTAGGTCATACGTCGTCATCAGATCCAACGTCTCTGATTCCGCACGATGTAAAGCAAACATACCATGGATTGTATCGACGTCTGCATCTGGGAATCGATGTCTGTAACGTGACGTTAGCATTCCTGTCGGACACGCTATTCCCACACGGGCTCCGACACGCATGGACTCGCGGGCGGCCACCTCGACGGCCGTGCTTTTTCCGCTTCCGGCAGGACCGAGTACTGCCAGTGCTTCATTCACGGCCGTGTCCTGTTCCATCCAGCGAATCCACGGCGTCACGTGATCCGCATCCTCAGGCCACCTGTGTCGGTGAATCAGGCAGCCTACATTGACGTTAAACTAAAGTTGTGAAAAACTGTTCGACTTTCCGAGCCTCGCTTCCAGGGCTACACCTACGTTACGGCGGAGGCGTGCCAGAACGGCAAGCTGGTCTGCTGCCAATTCGACGCCAGTGTCCGTCAACTTGCCACCCAACAGAGAGATCTCGTTAGGGAAGTCAACTATAGAAATCTCACCGCTCAAATAGGCGTCTGCCAGTTCAATTCGCGCGGCGACCATCGCAAGGAGATTTTGGACATAAAGCTGCGACTGTGCTTCCAACTCCAGATCTGCTTCTAGGTTCCGCAAATCCCGCCAGTATGTTGGAGCCTTTAGTAAACACAGCGTCAAAAATCGCAGGCTTGCGGGGACTTTTTGGACACGCTCATCCCAGAGCTGTTCCAACTGTCGAAATGGATAGTGCAGCAATAACCACTGCCCAAAGAACTTGTCGTTGTACCTCGAGTACATCACAAGGGCCACCAGAACGCTTCCGTCCGGTCGAACGTCTTTGATCCAGTCTTGGAGTGATTCTTTGACTCCTGCACGCCTATGCTTTCTCACGTACCGCTGCTGGATGCCTCCTTTGTTGTTTGTTTTTCGCAAATAATCCAGCAGACTCATGCCGACTGTTCTCCAGGAACATACCCGGTAAAGTTCCACTATTCTCGGAAGCTCCGGTTTGTCCCAAGGCACAGGTACCACGAACTTACGAACGACACCACTGCAGAAGAACTGTGGAATGTGCCCACCCGCGAGTTGGCATACCATCTCGGGTTCCAGCGGGTGATACTCGCATAATATCCGCCTGGTCAGCTCGAAAGTCGAAGCCTCGTTGGAGAGTAGCTCATGTGCGAAGGAATCACTAAACTTTGGAAGATAACCTTGGCTGCAGTCGGACCTACTTCACGAAACTACGTTAGATTGACACATAGCCATATACGACTTGACCGTGATCGAAGGTTAGTGAGAGCGAGTTGCTACAGCAGTATTTCAACACGAGGCTGCGGCCATCGGACGCCTGGACGTCCATATGACACCGCAAGCTCTGCAGGAGATCTGGGAAATAAGCTCGGCAATGCTGGTCGAAAGCATCCTGCGGATGTCTCAATCGCAAGAGCTTGGAGGACTTGTCGTATTGGGACGGTTCTTCTCGCAAGGGCCAACCACTGTGGTTCCAGTCAAGCTGAGAGTCCCTGACGAGGCATCGAAGCTCCGGTTCCGCCGCTTCCCTTGGGATATCTGCACGAACTTTGGAAGGAAGGTCCAAGCTGGCAGCTCCTCGCAGCCATACCAGACAATGCAAGTGGACACGCCCGCTACCGTGATACGCCTGTTGTTTGCCGTAGTTATGTCTGAGACGCTTCCCATCCTGAAACTCCAAGCGTCCCACCCAGGCGCGCACGCAGCCGGAGTTCCGGCCGCCCGTGAAGACATAGCCTCCTCGACGTTCCTTGTGCGACGTCTTGTCGTCACCGTGGCCACAAAGAAATCCTTTTAATACCTGCGTCAATACATGGGCAATGTGGAGCGTCTCGGCGAGTGGCAGGTTGGTTCGCGTGCGCAGGTTTTTTTCAAGTTCATCCTGGGTCCAGATGTGATAAGGAAAACTGGGTTCGAATGGAGCCACTGTTATGAAGAGTGACGGCAGACCATGTTGTCGCTGTAGATCGACAAGGGCAGCGTGATTGCGGCGCCAAAGCTCCGGACTGAATGATTTCGAGGCTAGGGCCTCGCGAACCCCGAGGTTCACCGCATTTCTCGCTCCCCCGATAGAACTCCATAACCAAAGGTCGTACACGTAATGCACCAGTGCGCGGTCTGCGCTGTAACCCAGCAGCGGTCCCAAGGCTTTGGCCAGGAAACTAGCCTTTGCGCTTTGACGCCCTCGAGTCTGTGCGTCCTCCTCGTCCGTCTCCGCGTCCTGCTCCCCTGCAGCGCCTGTGGTCTCCTGCCGCCGCCGCACGTCCCGTGAGCGTGCATACGTTTCTGTCATATTCGTTCGCCAATATAAATCGGGCCATAGTGCGCACTCCAGCCCCACTGTTTCCAGGAACGAAACCGGCAGCCTGGCGGTTCTTGGCGTCGAAGCGTCGGATGCTGCCCTTGCGTCAGTCTGCCGCAAGAAAGCACGATGCAAGTCCACGAAGTCCCGGTAAGCCGAGATGCCCTGTTGCATGAGCCAGCGGAACGCCCGCCTCGCACGACGCCTTTCCTTCCGACTTGGCAAGCCGGCAATTTGCTGCTCGACCGGGTGTGTCTTAAAGGTAAACCGAATCATATCCGTGTGCACGAAATAACCTTGAGGTGCTCGACTTTCATACCCCCTATAAATATCAAATGGCCTCAACGCATCTCTGCAGCGTTCTGTCAGCTTTCGTAAAGGCTTCGGGACCTCTGCCGGCCCGGGCGATCGATAGCCTAATTTTCCATCACTGCGACAGAATCCACAAGGCGGAGCAGTCGTTTCCGGTCTATCGCTGCTGCGACCGTGTTGCGCCATGTACCGCTGCTGCTGCATACGCCCACACACCGAGCATGCCCTCCAAGACTTGTAATGACACCACTGTTGAAGCGCCTTGGCAAGCGGCGACATCCATTCCGAGTCTGGGCGCACCTCGGCTCCGTATAGTGCTGGCAATTTCCGTCGCAATCTCTCCACTTCGCGCCCTCGCTGTTGCTCATAGGCTCTTCTTTGAGGTGTAGATAGCTTCTGCACCGGCCTGCGGCTTTCAAGTTGAGCAATTTCATTTACTAGACTCTGTTATCAAACAGATTCGAGCCAAAAGAAATAGACATTTAATTCTAATGTGAGAGGATTCCCTGGGCGGGAGGTGCAGATAGCTTCTGCACCGGCCTGCGGCTTTCGAGTTGAGCACGCCATTTCTGGACCAGTGAACGACCAGGGGCATGCGTCTTGGCTTGGCCGGGGCAGGGCACCGCTGCTTGACCTCGTTCCCACTTCTCCCATCGCATGCGCGGGACCCAGGTAACGATGTTTTTGCCGACAGCGTCTGGCACCAAGATAGGAGGATCGACGACCTCGGGGTCGTGCAACTCCCAAGCCCACGGATTCTTGTATCCCAACTTGCTCAGTACCGAGGCGTGTTGCTGCTTCTCGGCGCTCGTCATCTGTCGTGATCGCCGAACGGTCACACGTCCTTTGATGAGCTTTGACCCCACCTCTATGAGAGTAATTCTTTCCGCATGTGCACATGGGCCACTTCGAATTTCGATTCGCTTGCTGCCGTCTAATATCTGGTCAATGTACGGCGCACGAACCTTCAGTGCAAGGCGAGTGTCGGCATATGCTTCTGCAGCTGTTTCGGCCCTTGTCCCGGCGGCAGAGCCCTCCGAGTCCGTGTCATGAATTGTGATTGCAGAGGCTGATCGATCCGCACCGTGCATCACCGACCCTGCTAGCTCACTTTCCAGATGGTCCAGCTGTTGCATGTACATCGAGGTCATATCCGGTCCGAAGACTGCCAGAAGATCATCGCAACAACGTTGAAAAGATCCGTCCCCAGCCTGCTTGGCCGTTGCCAAGGCACGGACCACCCAGATAGAGTACCCACCTTCGGGGCGACAGGAGTTCACGGCTCATATACAGTCATCTCACACGGGCCTTCCCTCTCGTCCGGCATGAGGTCTCGGCAAATCTCCACATTCTCCGAAGCAGACCTCGTCACTTTCGACAACAGACGTGGCACGAAGTGTCTGCTCTAGCACACAGCAGTTATTCGGTACAGTTAGAGAAGCGGTGTGCTGATGACTTTTCCCCAAAAACCCAAGACGCCGGCGGGATGGTCCCGATCCCTGGAGTCGCAGGCGTCGTGTCCCAAGGGGCTTCCGCCGGAACAACAGACCTGAACAGCGTGCACAGCAGTTATTCGGTATAGTTAGAGACACGTTGTGTTAGCCAATGCTCCTCAACAAGCCCAAGACGCCGGCGTGCCACTACTACTACTACTACTACTACTACTACTACTACGACTACCACTACTACTACTACTACTACTACTACTACTACTACTACTACTACTACTACTACTACTACTACTACTACTACTACTACTACTACTACTACTACTACTACTACTACTACTACTACTACTACTACTACTACTACTACTACTACTACTCTACTACTACTACTACTACTACTACTACTACTACTACTACTACTACTACTACTACTACTACTACTACTACTACTACTACTACTACTACTACTACTACTACTACTACTACTACTACTACTACTACTACTACTACTACTACTACTACTACTACTACTACTACTACTACTACTACTACTACTACTACTACTACTACTACTACTACTACTACTACTACTACTACTACTACTACTACTACTACTACTACTACTACTACTACTACTACTACTACTACTACTACTACTACTACTACTACTACTACTACTACTACTACTACTACTACTACTACTACTACTACTACTACTACTACTACTACTACTACTACTACTACTACTACTACTACTACTACTACTACTACTACTACTACTACTACTACTACTGCTACTATTGCTATTGCTGATACTTGCGAACTCCTTGCTCGACGTCGACGCTGTACCTCTTGCTGCACAAACCTGCCTCCACACAACTATTGCTATGCACTGCAGACTCTGGGTCTCTAGCCTTACCCGCTTTCTGGATGGGCCTGCCGACCTGAGTAACAAACAATTGGGCCGAGCTCGCAGAATGCTCGAACGCAGTCCAGCCGAGACTGGAGCCCCAAGACGACAAGCAGTGCGATCAAGTACAGAATCATCGTCAGACCTGTGTGGATGAGCTAACACATTCACTCGACGAGGTATTGCTGCCTGCCTCCGTCGCAATGCGTCTAGAGGCGGGATGAAACCCAGATGAGATGGCAAACGTCTGCGGATTCGAGTCGCGGATACGTCCTAGATGTGCATACACCGCGCATGTCAGGCGACTGCATCGCGATGTGGACTTTGTTGGACAGCTGTCGATGTCATGCCCCTGTCGTGGGTCGCAGGTGCGATACGCGGGGACTCCGTCCGCGCCGCGTATTTCAACCACTACATCGGCCTTGGCGCTGTCGGCCTTCCGACACTACACTAGAATCGAAGCTTAGCGAGACAGTCAAGGCGGCACTCCAGTGGTGACGATCCATAGGACGACCTGGAGTCGTGAAGATTAGCTTCGTTATGATAAACTCGATGCGGCCTCGAAAATGCACTGCACCGGGATATAGATAATGACCACCTGCATGGCTGAAACTGTTTCGTCTGGAAACATTACTTTTTAACACTCGATTTCCGAGCCTGCTCCGTCCGGCTGGCCTCGATGTTACGCGATGCACGCGTGCTGCATGCACTCCCGCGGCACAGGGTTTGCTCCACCGCTCTGTGAGCTCGGGGGCGTACTCTTGTATCTCCGCGGTACATCGGCATGCCGACCTACCAAAACCAATGCTAAAAGTCGAAACTGCCAGACGACATCAGCCTCGTCGTCTGTGTCCGGATGCGGTTCGGATGCCGCCTGTCGGATGAGACTTACAATTCCTATCAGCAGTACCCCGACACATTATTAGTTATAGCTCAGCGCTGTTGGTTCTCACGGCTCTGTCGGCTCCAAACCCTACGGGCCCGTCGCCTGGCGGCCTTCTGACGATGCAGCCTGCATGAAGCTAAGCATGCAGGCGCAACGATCTTTTGCTTGAGTCCGAGCTTGAGTTCCTGCTCTGTGAGATTTAGGGGCGTGCTCTTGTATCTCCGCGGTACGTCGGCATGCCGACCTAGCAATGTCAATGCCATAAGTCGAAACTGGCAGACGACACCCAGCCTCGTCGTCGGTGTCCGGATGCGGCTCGGTTGCTGCCTGTCGGATGAGACATAAAATCCTATCAGCAGAACCCCGGAATGGATTAGTTATAGCCCAACGTTGTTAGGTCCCACGATTCTTTCGGATCGAATCACCTACGGGCCTCCATCGCCTGGCGGGCCTTTGACGATGCAGTTTACATGAAGCTAAGCATGCATGCGCAACAGTCTTTACTGGTTGAGCCCGAGTTTGAGTTTGCGGCCCGCCGCCGCGCGCGTCGCCCTGCGCGGTCGTGCGGCCCGTGCCTGCGGCGATGCACTGTGGCTGCGGCCGAGCAGACTAGGCCTCGCCTGCGAGGAGCTTTGTTGGTATCCCACGCCGGCCTCGGCACCGTCTCGCCACGCTGACGTGATGCTATGGCCGGGACTGAGCACCGCACATTGCTTGCGCCTTGCGAGCGGAGCGCGAAAAGTCTTGAACCGAGGGCTCCGGGGCAGGCGAGTGCTTTCGCAGACACTTCGCATGCCCGACAACTCCAGTCATTGCAACAATGCGTCCCCTGCATTATAACACGGCAGCTGAAAAACAAAAACATGTGCAACGTCACCGTTTCTACCACAGTCTTGCCCACGCGTGACATGCGACATGACTCTGCTCAAATGCCTAGCGCTACCTGGCATGCAACACAGCCATCAAATGCTTCTGCCTCATAGCAGCTGAAAGATCCCATGACGACATCGCTTTACGACAGCAACGGCAGCTTTCTAATTTCTTTGCGATGACCGTCCAGTCTGCAAGCTCATCATCTGCGCGATCGGGAATCCCTTCTGCCGCTTCATCCTTTCACATTCCGCTCTTTCTTGATTGACATTGTTTCAACTGCTATCTTGACTGATCTATTGCCAGAATCAACACATGTTCCAAAGCGCCCTTGGTAAACAAACAACACATGTACTAAAACTGTCGTCGATGGCTTTGAGGGGCTGGCTCTGCCAATTTTATGCCCGCCCTGCCCCCCCCCCCCTCTCCGCCTTCGAAACATAGAACGACGCTGCCCCTGTGACGTGCCACTAAAGCGAAATCGCATCATGGGGCTACCTTCCGCTCTAGGTGAGATATTGGTCTACCTTCGCCCGCTGTGCAGTGCTGTTCTGCTCCGTCGCAACTGAATCTGCCCCACGAAAGTTCAGTACATATGGAGCCTACTGGCAGCACATCGAGCAACTGATCAAGAATCCCTTGGCCGTAGCACACTGGCAAGCACACCTCCAACGATACATCATGAAACAGTTGCGGCTGCGGTCACGCCATCGCTTTATGATAGCAACCGCAGCTGTCAAGTTTCTTTGCCATGACAGAAAAGCTGCAACCCCAACAAGGCTGCCAACTCCGTGACGATATCGCATTATGATAGCAGTATCAGCTTTCTAATCTCTTTGCGATGACCGTCTAGTCTGCAAGCTCCTCATCTGCGTGATCAGGAATCTCTGCTGGCGCCTCATCCCTTCCCTCTCCACCTTTTTTGAGTCACATTTCTTCAAACATATCCAGATGCTTTGTTCTTAGGCCCCGAACACATCACGACACTGAGACGAACAGCCAAGAACTTAAGAAGCATAGTTCAAATCAGACATACTCAACTAACTTCAAAGTAGAAGGACACCATGGACTTGCTCTAAAATGCAGATTATTGGGCCGCCCCCCCCCCCCCGGGGGCAACATCAGATCTCGACCGGCTGGTGCTCGCTGCTGCAACCGGACCGATGACTTCATCAGTCTCACCTCAACGCCACTTCCTCCGAATCGAACCATCGCAGATATGATCACCACAGCAAACTTACGGTTTAGCATCGACGTACGAATGATCTTGAGCTTAGTCTGCGTGAGCGCTAGCTGCACATACACAACGGCGGAATAAAAGACACGGTGGGTAGGCTTTTAGCAGCTTAGATTTAGTTTCACTCGCAGGGGCGACACACGAATGCGCTCGCGCCTGCTCGAATCCGTGCTTGCCGGCTCGGCAAACATACAACTTTTATTTTTTTTGGGAAAGGGTTACGGAAGTCGATTTCCTGTCTTTCAATGTTTCCACATCGGACTGTGTCCACGGCAGTGCTTCCACTTTCAGGACCGAAAGCATTGCTTGCTGACGCCATCGCTTTACGATAGAAACCACAGCTGTCAAGTGTCTTTGCGATGACCGAAAAGCTGAAACCCTTCGCCAACAAGGCTGCCGAAGACCAATTTTCTGTCCGACCCCCCCCCCCTCCGCTCTCTTGTTATAGCGGCAGCACGACATCATCCGAAACATAGAACGACACTGCCCATGTAGTATGCCGTTAAAACGAAATCGTTTCATGGGTTTACTTTCCGCTTGAGATATTGATCTACCTTCGCCCGCTGCGCAGTGCTGTTCTGCTCCGTGGCCTCTAGCTACCGATACAGCGATTTCGGGCGAATGGCGACTTCCACTCGGAACTCATCAAATCAGGAAGAAGAAGAAAGAAGAAGGAAGAGGTGGCTTGGCTTGACAAAAGGGCGGAGCGAGGAAAGGGTGGGAGCCGCCCTCAAGCGGCGCGGGAGGGCACCTCCTCGGAGCGCTTCTCAGCCCCGATCACGCAGGCCACCTTGCGACTGCCCGAACGGCCGCATCTTCGAGTTCGAAGGATGTGCGCAGGTGCCGCGCGCTCGCCCCGCGAGGTGTTTGCTCGGCACACCCTAAACCCTAAACCCTGAACCCTCTCTCTCAAATGAATATTTAAATGTTGAGCCATGTTTTCGAACGGGACCCCCCCAGTGTTGCACCAGGTTTTCGAATGGACCCCCCAGTGTTGCACCAGGTTTTCGAATGGACCCCCCCAGTGTTGCACTAGGTTTTCGAATGGACCCCCCAGTGTTGCACCAGGTTTTCGAATGGGGGTCCATTCGAAAACCTGGCTCAACACTGGTCCCCCCGTATGTTGCACTAGGTTTTCGAATATGCCCACCAGTGTTGCACCAGGTTTTCGAATGGACCTCCATTCGAAAACCTGGTGCAACACTGGTCCTACCAGTGTTGCACCAGATTTTCGAATGGACCCCCATTCGAAAACCTGGTGCAACACTGGTGGGTCCATTCGAAAACCTGGTGCAACACTGGTCCTACCAGTGTTGCAACAGGTTTTCGAATGGGGGGTCCATTCGAAAACCTGGTGCAACACTGGGGGGTCCATTCGAAAACCTGGTGCAACACTGGGGGGGTCCATTCGAAAACCTGGTGCAACACTGGGGGGTCCATTCGAAAACCTGGTGCAACACTGGGGGGTCCATTCGAAAACCTGGTGCAACACTGGGGGTCCATTCGAAAACCTGGTGCAACACTGGTCCTACCAGGGGGGTCCATTCGAAAACCTGGTGCAACACTGGTCCTACCAGGGGGTCCATTCGAAAACCTGGTGCAATACTGGTCCTACCAGGGGGTCCATTCGAAAACCTGGTGCAACACTGGTCCTACCAGGGGGTCCATTCGAAAACCTGGTGCAACACTGGTCCTACCAGGGGGGTCCATTCGAAAACCTGGTGCAACACTGGGGGGTCCATTCGAAAACCTGGTGCAACACTGGGGGGTCCATTCGAAAACCTGGTGCAACACTGGGGGGTCCATTCGAAAACCTGGTGCAACACTGGTCCTACCAGGGGGTCCATTCGAAAACCTGGTGCAACACTGGTCCTACCAGGGGGGTCCATTCGAAAACCTGGTGCAACACTGGGGGGTCCATTGGGTTTAGGGCCCCCATTCGAAAACCTGGTGCAACACTGGGGGGTCCATTCGAAAACCTGCTGCAACACTGGTCCTACCAGGGGGGTCCATTCGAAAACCTGGTGCAACACTGGGGGGTCCATTCGAAAACCTGGTGCAACATTGGTCCTACCAGGGGGGTCCATTCGAAAACCTGGTGCAACACTGGTCCTACCAGTGTGCAGAGGAGGCCGGATCTGGCCCAAACCCTGGATTTTGGCTCCAAATCTGGACTTTGGGCCCGAAGTGGCTGGTTTTGGGCCTGTATTATCTTTTCCGCCTTACAGAAAGAAGCATGACACATTTCAAGCTAGAAATGTGTCATCTTTCCGCCTTACAGAAAGAAGCATGTCGCTCTGGTATCAACCAGCGAAGCATAGTTGAACCCAAAACTTGCCAAACTCTCGCTCTGGCATCAACCAGCGAAGCATAGTTGAACCCAAAACTTGCCAAACTTTCGCTCTGGTATCAACCAGCGACGCATAGTTGAACCCAAAACTTGCCAAACTCTCGCTCTGGCATCAACCAGCGACGCATAGTTGAACCCAAAGTCATCTTTCCGCCTTACAGAAAGAAGCATGTCGCTCTGGTATCAACCAGCGAAGCATAGTTGAACCCAAAACTTGCCAAACTCTCGCTCTGGCATCAACCAGCGAAGCATAGTTGAACCCAAAACTTGCCAAACTTTCGCTCTGGTATCAACCAGCGACGCATAGTTGAACCCAAAACTTGCCAAACTCTCGCTCTGGCATCAACCAGCGACGCATAGTTGAACCCAAAACTTGCCAAACTTTTGCTCTGGTATCAACCAACGAAGCATAGTTGAACCCAAAACTTGCCAAACTTTCGCTCTGTGGATTCGTGAGTCCATTGCGTTGCAAGCGAAATCTTAACGATGGCGGCGATGGCTCTAGGGTGGGGAGGGGAGTTGGCAAGAACGTGGACAACATCCAACACCGTTGCTTGAGCAACTTAAATCTTTTACTTGCTCTACTTAAAACAAGCAAGTAACGGTGTTGACACCATAGAGAATTTAGGGCTTAGCGACAGCAGCAACCTCAACCTTTTACTTGCTCTACTTAAAACAAGCAAGCAACGGTGTTGACACCATGGAAAATTCAGGGTTTAGCGACAGCAGCAACTTCAATCTTTTACTTGCTTTAGTTAAAACAAGCAGGCAAGGGTGTTGACACCATAGAGAATTTAGGGCTTAACGACAGCAGCAACCTCAGCCTTTTCCTTGCTCTACTTAAAACAAGCAAGCAACGGTGTTGACACCATGGAAAATTTAGGGTTTAGCGACAGCAGCGACTTCAGTCCTTCACTTGCTTTACTTAGAACAAGCAGGCAAGGGTGTTGACACCATAGGGAATTTAGGGTTTAGGCATGTCTATACTGCAGCACTAGAAACATAAGTATCCGTAGAAATCGAGTTGTAGGGTTTGAAGTTTGATGTCGTCTGAGGGTAACGAAAAAACTTTCTAACTCTTATGTTTTGGGATTCTTTGGGTGGGTGGGTATTCTTCCAAGTTCTTACTAGCGAACTTGACTAGAGACTGCTCGACCAGAGCTGCTGAACCCTAAACCCTAAACCCTGAACCCTAAACCCTAATATGGGTTGGGGCTGGGGCTTCAGGGGTCACCGGGCTGGGCTCAGTGCCGTTGCTCGAGGATTTGATCAAGGATCGGTGCTCATGCGTTTTGATACCGGATCCTTTGTCAGGTACTTGGAGGTTCATGGATAGTTATAAGTGGGGTTATAAGTCCCAGAATGTAGGCTATAACCATAGTTATCCTACTTATAACCCTACTTAAAACTACCCATGAACCTCCAAGTTCGGGTTTTGTGCGTGATGTGTGGCGCAGAATCTGTGGCAGGGTGGGGTTTCAGCTAGTGGCGAAGGGCAACCGGGCCGATGAGTCGAAGGTTCATGGAGTTCGGGCTTTAGAGTTGGGATTTAGGGTTTAAAGTATGTTAAGGTTCACGGATTTAGAGTTTTACAGGGGCTCGGGTTTAGGAAGTAGGGGTGCCTCAGGACCATGTGCAAGTAGAGCTTCAGGCAAGGAGCAGGAAGCGGTACTCCTGTGAAGGTGGCGGTTCTCCCGCCCGTAATCGCTTCTAAGTTGCATCTGCAAGCATGTATGGATATCTGCTAAAAACTGCCTGGTTGTTCTGTTCACGCATGTCTGCCCCACCCACTAAGCTAGCTAGCTGGCGATCTCTCTACCTACCTGCCTACCTGCCTACCTACATACGTCCATACCTTCCTGTGTCAATATATGTATATATGTATGAAAACATGTATGCATGTATGTATGTATGTATGCACGCATGCACGCATGCATGCGTATATGCATGTATGGAGTCTGTCTGTAGGTCTGGCTCTGCCCCTGTCATACGTGGCAACCTCTCTGTGCACTGTTGCAGCATGAGGATAGGCTGGCCTTTGCACGACTACAAGTCGCCTCCTTGCGGTATGCACGCGCATGTCTCTGCACTCAGACTTATTTCCATATAATGTGTGTACATGTATATGTACATATGGGTTCTATACCATTACTCTACGCACGCACACACACACACACATGAGTACACAGCTAGATACATATACATACATATACATATACACAATGTGCACGCAAACACACACTCTTGCGACTACATGCCGGCTTGCACATATCCACATTCTATTTGTATGTGTGTGTGTGTGTGTCTATATATATATATATGTATATATACATACACAGACACATCTGCACATAAGTCATAGGGTTAGGCTGATAGCTCATCAGCTCCGATGTCTTGCTACATGTTTGAATACTCTTGTGCCTGATTACGCGCTTTGTCTACATCGCTACTTTTCTTGTCTATCGCGGAGGTGAGGGGAAAAGGACCGAGGAAAGAGAAGCAGACCCTGGACGCAGTTGCGACCTTCTTTGCTCCGATGGTCTAATGGGGACGTTGAAAAGTTTCCTAGGATACCCAGTAACCTAAGAAAAAAAAGGCCTCTCTTTTTGGTATTGGGTAACTTTATAAGGAACCTAGGACTACAAAAAGGGAATAAGGGTACTACTGGGCATCCTAGTTTCGGCGGCGCTATCGACAGTGAAGACTGACCGGCCGGGCCAGGGATCCTTTCGATCCTTTGAGAAAGGCTCTGACTTCGCTGTAGCAGGAGACCACCGGACACAACCAATGTACTACAGCGCTAATATATAGGGGCCTTAATAATTAGAATAGGGTTTTGGGGCCATTATATACTATGGTTATAATAAGGAAGCCCCAAAATGGTCCTGGTGATTATTTAGGCCCCTGTCTTAGAGCAACAATAGCGCGACAAAGGCAGATGACGCAGTGCAAAACCGCAAACACGAGAGCCCCAGCAAAGGGCATTCGTGCGAGTTTGGCATCACTCTCTTTGTTCCCCATCTACCTTACCAAGGAATGCTGGCTCGCGACTCAGTTTGGTCATTTTCTCTAAACCCTGTAAACATTAAACCCTGATTCAACTCTATGAAACCCTAAGCCCCGAAACCCACAGTAACTTAAAAAGAGCGGGCACATGCGGGGCAATCCTTGTGCGATGCCGTCGAGAGCAGCACCAAAGCTGCCACCGTTCCGACCTCGCTGGCTTCGAGTTTCCTTTAGATGGGAGTTAGGATTAGGGGGACCCTTGGGGATATAGACCCTCTCAATAAGGCCCCTCTTAAGAGAGCCAGAAGTAGGGTTCAGAAGGGGTACCCTTTAAGGGGTCTCCCAAATAATACTAACCAATTAGAAGCGGTGTTTACGGTTGCCGAGGGTTCAGGGTTTATGGTTTGCAGGGTTTAGGGTTTAGGGTTGAAGAGGGTTCAAGGTTCGGGGCTTTAGGGCTCAGTGTTTACGGGTTCAGGGGTCCAGGGTTTGTGGTTCCGGGGTTTGCATGTCAGGATTTGGAGATGAAACTTGGCTGACTTCCGAAACCCTCCAAAACGTTCAACTTTTAGCCTCCTTATTATGGTTCATATGGGAGTTTCCGAAAATGAGGGGTACCTTATTATGGGGTCCTTATTATAGGGATCCTACTATTTAGGGTACTATATTAGGTCCCCTTTTTTCGGAAACTCCCATATAGAAACCCAAAAAGTCGAAGTCCTAAGAGCCAACCAGAAGAACGCCGAGGAAAGGCAAAGGTGTTCCCACAGGCCCTAGACTGAACCGCTAAACCCCTTCAGCCCCAAACCCTGCTTAGGTTCATGGGTAGTTATAAGTGGGGTTATAAGTCTCTGAATATAGGTTATAATCATAGTTATCCTACTTATAGCCCTAATTATAACTACCCATGAACCTCCAGGTGAACCTAGGATAACCTCAGACTACGACCAGGCCGCGTTACCAACGGCCCCGCCAGCGCCGCTCGGCCCAGCCCGCGGAAAGCCAGGAAGGCCCCTGACCCCGATTTCATGCGATCGTCGGCTGCAATGCTAATCTTAGGGCTTAGGGTTTGTTTTAGATTCTAGGGGTTTAGGGGTTTAGAGGTTTAGGGGTTTAGGGTTTAGGGCCACTTGGGGGTTTAGAGGTTTCGGGAACAGGTAAGCAATGTTGCAATTTCAATTCTTGCTCCTTCTAGAAAACGACTAGATACTGAACCGAGGAATTCGTCACTAGCCTCCGCGGATGCTTCTGGGTTTGGGGCTTGAGGGTTTAAGGACTCAAGGTTTATGGCCTTGTTTTGAGCACCTTTCCTCTCGCCCAATGGGATGAATTGAAACCTCCATGTGAGAAGGTGGGTTTAAGCTGGCGGAGAGCGTGACACTATTGATTGTGTGAAGGGCTGCACCAGCGCTGTTACTGCAGTTTTGCATGCCTTTTACAGACAGTGGCTGTGATGGAGCACAAACTAAGAATGAGCCTATAGATACTGTATATTTAGACTATCATATACCCCAACACCCTATTCAAATCATTGAGCCCCACTCCGATTTTAAATCCTAACCCTAAAGATTCTAAGTCTGGGGGCTTGGGTTTGGAGCACTGGTGGGGCTCAGAGCGACGAAAGCTGGATTCGCCTGAGGGGTATGGCTGTAGTCGTCCGGATTTCGTGCTTAGCTTGGTCGTCAGGGTTTTTAAGTCCGGTTGTCGGGCTGCGGTACTTGTGCACTGGAGCCGGGTTAGCTGAGACTCGAGTATACGAGTCTACGATATGCGTTGGGTACGGCCCCCACTCAGTAATAGTTGAATAATATTCATCATTTAGATATAGTAGGATCTTAATAGTAGCCCTATTATAGACTCTTACTGTATGGGGCCGTATCTAAGATATGCGTTTGGATCGTGTTCCTGCCAGTTGGGAGTTTCAATGAATGGCACCATGACACAACCCGGAACAGACCTGCAACCCTGAATAGCACAAACACCTGTATAGTAATAATGATTTGCATCTTAGCATTGTGACTATTGTTACTGTTGTTGTTGCTGCTGTTGCAGCTATTGACAAGTTCATTACTCTGTTTTATTGATGTTATTCTTCTTATGGCAGTTATTGATAACATGAATTATAGCGGCGCTACCGGAAAGCTTCCGGGCCTGCGCAGCAAAAAGGCAGGAAGGTGCCAAGCGTCACGGCCTCGCCGCGTATGTCAAGTCTAGGGTTTAGGGGGTTTAAACGCCCGATTGAACCCCAAAATCCCTCTGTCGCTTCAGGGTTTTATGATCGTTCGGTGTTGGTGTGTATTGGAGCAAGGTAAGACAGCAATCCTGGGCCATAAGTGCGCTGGAGCAGAGCTGGTCCTGGGCAATCAAAAGCATCCAGGAGGGGGCCCGAAATGACACTTAAACCCTCGAAAACCCTAAACCGTGAACCCTGACTCTAATGCTACCCAACCCCCAACCCCGGTCTTTTGTGAGCCGGAAAAAGGGCGGAACTGAGGCCCCGACCAGGCCCTCCGTGGCATACCAGTACCTGTCTAGGGCCCCAAAAAAGCACATAAGCAAAAATAAGGCTAGGGATATCCCATATAATTAACCCCCTTATAATGAAGCCCAATTTTGGCGGTCCCTAACTGTCAGGCATCTTGAAGGCTGGCTTTCTGCATGGCCAGTAGTGGGTAAGAGACACTTCGTTGCAGCGGCTTCGGCAGATCATAGCTCGGTAAAGCACGCATGCTGAAAAGACTACCGATGACAAGAATGACAGAGCACGACACTGACTAAGCCGAAACCCGAAGCCTTGGAACAAAATTGACTTGAGGGCCTTCTGAGAGCTCGGGGCAGCGGAGCCTGACGGAAGCCATCGAGTGATATAATAAGGATGAATACACGTATTGTTAACAATACTCCCATGACATTTAGTTTGACGACATTGGTCTTACATTGCTGGCGCCATGATTAGTCGTAGTATTTCCGCTGCTCCCGCTTTCTGAGTGAGCACAGATTGTTGGCGCACCAGGCGTGGCTGCCATAGAGCGCGCTGCCATCACTGAGCACGTTGAAGGCAAGGAAACTCCTTTCCGCTTGCAGCTTGCAGCGTTCTCGATGTTGCAGGCAGGGTGTTGGTATTGATGTCCCGAGAGTGCCCTCTGTGGTTTTAACGATAGTTTTCGTCACTAGGATCATTCCTGGCCGCAGCTTCTCAATCTCCGATGTCCTCACGAGTGGTGTGATCATAACATTTCTTCTTGTGCCTTGCCATACTGGCTGGCGTTACCCGTACAGCGTGTGCCAGTACAATGCGCACCACTGTTCTCACTGTTATCTACTTGCAAGACCTTCTGTCGCGAGTATTGGCACCAGTGCCGGAATCGTCTCCATGCCTACTCTAGCTACTTAACAATAACACATGCCTGCACCTAAGTAGACCAGGATTGTTGTGCAGTAGACTGCACCAAGCACAAAACGTGGAAACTCGAAAAATGAGCAGGATAGCAGATGTCAGGCAGCGCAGATGCACCAAAATCAACCTGGGCTGTAACTGCGAAGAGCCGTTACCTCGAGAAGGACAGGAGCCTCTCAGCATGGCCATCAGTTGTACTTTCAGAAGGTAGAAACAACTTCTGCCAAATCTCCACTATGCTGCCCCGAACTGAATCCACTCTTTCATGGCACAGGCTCCAGGGTACCACCGTCGCCTCTCCGTAGTACCTCGGGCTTGCTGGCCTAATTGCCTGTTAAAGCCCTGCTTAAGGTTTAGGTATATGCACTCTAAACCCCTAAACCCGGAGCCAGCAAACCCTAAACCGGGACAGCAGGAAGCTCAAGGAACCGCAACGCGGCAAAACACTGAGATTCATAGGTGTTGGTGGCTCTGAAACAAGAAATTCGGACAGCCCCGACTCTAAGCTCCATGTCGAACCCCACTGGCTTAGACTACACATGGCAGTATATTACATTGCATTACGTTATGTTGCATTGCATGTCACGGCATGAT
The DNA here is from genome assembly GCA_905221615.1 of Symbiodinium sp. CCMP2592. NCBI lineage: Eukaryota > Dinophyceae > Suessiales > Symbiodiniaceae > Symbiodinium > Symbiodinium sp. CCMP2592. The sequence continues at coordinate 179,537 of CAJNDT010006088.1, read as the reverse complement.
GCTATATTGCATTGTATTACGTCATATGACGTTATATCACATTCTGATACATTACATTACAATAAAATAAAAACAGTATTACATGATATCACATTATATGTTCGACTACATACCATATACTCTTTACTGCATACACTATATACTGTACACTACATGTTATATCTAATTTTCATACTATTTGCACTATATGCATACTGCATACTATGTACTACATAGTACATACTACATACGACAATCTATATACTAGATACCGTGTACTGTACACTGAATGCTATATACTGCAACACTATAGACTATACATTGTATTCTCTATACTATATACTATATGGTATACTGTATATTGAACAGTGGACATTGTATAGCATATCTTTTGTTTCGGGGTTGAGGCCCCCGAGCATCCCAGGCACCACGAGTCCAGCGCCGTGCTCAGCATCAAAACGGACACCGCCACCGCGAAACCTTCGACTCGGCTACGGCCAAGAAAAATCTAACATAGGGGCCTTAACAATTAGAACAGGTGTGCCTTTAAAGGGGTCCTCTAAAGGGGATCTAGAGGTTCGATGGTAGGGGCCTCCATGATTACAATAGGGTTTTAGGGCCCATTATACTATAATATAAGTATAATAAGGAACCCCCAGAATAGTGTAGGTAATCATTTAGCTCCCTATAGCAACTGGTCATTGTCTTCGGGTTCCTAGTCTTTTATATTCAAGACTCAAGCAACATGCAATATATCTCAACAGTTCAGCAAGGCAGATACAGAGGCCCCAATAAATAGAATAGTGTTCTGTGGTATAGAATACTACACTAGATGGAAACTATAATGCTTTAAGCTTCAGGCGGATCGTTTAGGGGTTGCGAGTTTAGGGCTTAGGGTTTAAGCAAGCAGCCAAGGTAACCTCAGCAGGTCCAGAAGAACTCCCCTGCACAACTCTGACTACTTCGTAGTTGCACCGCTGATGGTCCTGTATACTTGCACATAGAGTGTACCCCCCATGCAGGCCCCAGTTTTAGCGGTAAAGGCCCCTGTGGCAGGCAGGAGCAATTTCGGACCAAAGGGCTGTGTAGGTACTGTGGACCGGGCCATCCGACTTCTCAAGCTTTCTATGGGTTGAGATTTTAAAGCTCGTATCAGACGGTTTAGGGTTTGGGGGTTCTTAAATTTGAGCAGTCTTGGGGTTTAGGGTTTAAGGCTCTTAAAACTTGCAGTGTAGGGCTTTCATGTATGCAAGGGCATTACAGGATTGCAAAACGGTTTTACAAGGCATACCAAACCAGTGTTCGTTCTTAGCTGTGCCACACCGTATAAGTTATAAGGTTTAGGATGTAGAGGTTTAGTGTTTTCAGGCTTAGGGCTTAGGGTCTACGGCAGCATTGAATCCGCTGAAGCCCAACTTCAAACAGCGAAGCCGCTAGAGCCCCTAAGCTCCACAACGAAAACTTGTAAACACGAAGCACTAAGGTGTAGAGGTCTTGTTACAAGCCGATGGACATTAATAGCCCCTAAACCCTAAACCCTAAAACCCAAGACTGCTTAAATATAAGAACCCGAAACCCTAAACCATCTGATACGAGCTTTTGAAATCTCAACCCGAAAGTCCTGAAACCCTCAACCCACAAGCCTGGGAGGATGAACCCTGGCACAAGTCTGCGAAGCTGACCGCACCGGGCAGCCACAGCGACCTGGAAGGGGAAAGGGCCCTCTTCCGATGTGGCGAAAACTGGTACCTGAATATCCTAAACCGTAAACCCCAAACCATAAACCTGAATCATGAAGAGTATGGTTTTGGCGCATATTGAAGTTTAAAGTAACAATGATACAGAGATCGCAGGAGGGTTAGCAGTGGCAGGTTGAGGTTTAGGCTTCAAGCGGTGGCTTCGACGGGCCTAGCGACTCCACGCCATTCTGGACCTGGGGGGCTTACAAGGAGTGGACTCTGTCTGCACAGAGGAGTCGAAGCTGGACTCTTCTGCCGGGTCAAAATCACCGCCGGATTTGCGCCTCAAACGCTTCGCTGTCATGCACCATTTTACCCTCACCTCAACCTTATTAAACCTTAATCCCCAAACCCTAAACCCTAATCCCTAAACCCTGTAATCCCTAAACCCTAAACCCTAATCCCTAACCCTAGACCCTAAACTCTCGCTTAAGACTTTCTCGGTTCTGGTGGCTCACAGCTCCAAATCCCAAACCGGCCTCGTAGAGAACGAGGGCAAGCCAATAGCCTTCGGCAGACGCTAGGACTTGAACACGCGTATGCGCGCACTCAAAAAAATGCATGCGTTTGAGGCATGAAAAACTACGTGCAGGTAAGTGTACATATCTGTGTGTGCGTGTGTTCTATGTGTGTATGTGTATATATACATATATATATAATATATATATATCTCGCATTTGGGGCGTTGTGTCCGATTCGGGCGCGGCCCTTTGGCATGCATCTAATTAGGGAATCCTCGCGCAGAAATCTGGACACGTACCAGTATGCGCTAAGGCTACATATACAAGGCTCGCGGACAGGGAGATGAAACCAGCGCACGCCTGTAACGTGAAAAGCTGTCTCCGCCTCACGAGCGCCATACACGAAACTGGAAAAGTGTGGCGCAGCACGGGCGAAACGTACCCTCAATTCAGCCACAGCTAAACGCCACATGAAAGCTTTACATCGTGCTGCATTCCCCGTCTTGCTCCCTGAGCTATCACGACAACATCTAGCCCACAATCATCTTAGCCGTTGCCGCCTGGATCCCAAGGCACAAAACTCATTTCCGTGGTATCCAGTCCCTTCGAGTCGGTCAAAGCATGTTTGACACATGACAGCTTGCTCACATGGAGTGGGCGATGAGGATCTCGGGAGCCCAAGCTCCATGTGGTTGTCTTGCAAGTCCACGCCGTACCGCACAAGTCGGCGTCACCCGTGCGCCAGAAATGCTTTCCTTCATGCCCACCCGGTGCCACTGTCACAGCCGCATCTGCCTCCACATTTAGCGTAAAGGCGTGCCTGCTCTCGGTCTCCACGACAACTGGCAAGCCTCCACGCATGCACCATGCAGAGTTGTTGGGCGACGTCTGCCCGAACATGTGCGTAGCATTCAGCACCAAGGGTTCCCATGAACCACACCACCGCGCCGTGCTGCAGAATTCGTCGTGCAGCTTTGTAAACAGTAATCTACCGCGACTCTGCAATGGCATTGACCTGTCTTCCGGGGCACCCAAAGTGGGCGACTGCTGTTCGCCCAGTGGTTCCCAACCACCACTCCAGACGGTAGCCAAACCAGGTTCGTCGTGTAACAAGGTATAAAGCAGCTTCCAACGTCGATCCCTGCTGCAGTCATCTTTGTTGTTTGGGTGGCGTGCATGCCCATTCGGGCCATCATGCACGTAACTCGAGACACCTTCATTCGTCGAAAGGAATGTTTTCCCATCTGGGCCATCATGCCTTTCACTCATATCGTTGTGCACCAGGCTATCACCAGCATCCTGCACAGCATGTAGCCTTTCACCACGTCTTCCAGTGTTGAGTCCCACTATGTTTACTGCAACCTCATATGCCCTCATGAACCTGTCAGCTTGCCACCAGCTAGAGGAGTAGTCATAGCAACGAGGAGACCCATCATCTGCTGACTTTGAACCACCAGTGCAGCTACAGAAGTCTGTGTAGCTGGGGAAAATCAGGGTTCCACATCCGGCATCTGTGTAGCTAGGCCACGATGTGTGACCGCAGCTTTGGCAGACGTGCTTCCTCTTCCCACGAACCATGGGCGATGTTCCGAAGCACTGGGGTCTCCGGCGATGTGCTCGATTCTGTGGGCACTTGATCCGAGACCCTATATATATATATATATATATATATATATATATGTATGTATGTATGTATATACAGCAAGCACTACATCCATAGGATGTAGGTATGTATATGCATCTAGGTATGTCTGTATCTATGCACGTACGTAATTACGCATGCATGTACTAATGTCTGCATGTCGGCATGTCTCTATGTGCGCATGTCTGTAGGTCTCTATATGTATGTCAGCGTGCCTGTATGTCTGTATGTCTCTGCATGCATGCCCGTATGTCTGTATCTCTGCATGTTTGTATGTCTGTATGTCTGTATGTCTGCATGTATGTCATTATATATGTATGTCTGAAAGTTAGCATGGCTGTATACATACTCTATACAGGGTTCTGCGCATGCGTGAAGTATGTATGTGTCAAAAGAACATACATACATACATCCATCTATCCATTCATCCATGCATGCATGCATAGGTAAACACATACATAAATATATGTCACACTGTCACTCTCTCTCTCTCTCTCTCTCTCCCTCGCCTTGTCTGCCAGTCTGCAACTTGCAAATATGTATTAAACATTGAAACGTCTAGGTTTGCTGTGCGGATTAAGAACACATCTGTAAACGACCCTTTATACAGGGCGGCCATCTGGTGTGCGAGAGTTTCACGATGCTCCTGGCTTCTAGCCCATGCTAATGTGCAATGTGCGACAACCGAGCTTGGCATCAGGCTACAGGAGTCGTGAGTAGTGTGCAGTATCACATAGTGACGTCGAACCCACATGTAACCGCACTGGACTCATTAATGTAGTAGCCTTAATTATTGTAGGGTTTTGAGGATTCCTGATAAAGGCCCCTATAGTACCCAAAAGCAAGCAGCACGTCAGTCCTGGCCTGCAGCGGTGGGTCGCAGAGCCACAGCCGCGGCGCCAAACGTGACACTCCGAAGCCGCGCGCCTCGCTCAGCTCCTAATGTAGCAGCCTTTATAATCAGAATAGGGTTTGGATATATATATATATATACACACACACTATAATTGTAAGAAGGGACCCCAAAACCCTATTGTAATCATTAAGGCGCATACATTATGGCTGGGGTTCTGCCTTTCTGGAGTTGGTCCTTCAGGTTCAGCTTAACGTCCTTGATTTTGACATTAACATTGGAATACTTTTCTTCTTGTGAATACTACGGTTCTTATTCATACCATAACCTTTATTATTCATACTATTTCCATCGCGGAGTTTCTGCCAAGTCCCCGAAGCCTCAAGCCCCCGAGAAATCTGGCCGAAGCGCTAGGGTTTGACTTTAGGGTGCCACAAAGAGCACAAGAAAAATAGAAAATCTCAACAGCGCAGTCTTGAACTCTTGCAGCTACAAACCAGCAAGACAAACCCCAAAACCCAAAACCCCAAAACCCTAAAACCCTAAACCCTAAACCCCAAACCCTAAACCCCAAAAGCCCTAAACCTAAACCCTAGACCCCAAAAGCCCTAAACCCTACAAGCCTGAGCCCCAAAAGCCCTAAACCCTAAAAGCCTAAGCCCCAAAAGCCCTAAACCCTAAACGCCCAAGCCCGACACAGACCCTGGCGCCTCGGAGCCACTGCTCCAAAGCCAGGGCGAAGAGAACTGACTCCAGCGAGCTGGAGTAGGTCCTGGGGTTTCGGGTTTAGGGTTTAGGGCTTCGGGTTTAGGGGTTGGGGCTTAGGGCTTAGGGTTTTTAGGGTCTAGGGTTTAGAGTTTTTAGGGTTTAGGGTTTAGGGTTTCAGGCCGTCTCGAAGGACGTGGCTTTCAGAGGGCTTTCTGGGTTTGGAGACCGTCCATCGACGGCTTTAGGGCTTACATCTCAGGGTTCAGGGTTTTCAGGGGTTTAGGGTCTTTAAGGTTCAGAGGGCTCCGGGATTTATGGTAGCTTTTCCGATTTTCCAAGAAGCCTCTCAGGTTGCATGAACTTTCAGATTACAAAGGTGCCTTGATTCGGTGATCCTGACTATAAAGGCCGTAACATTTTGGAGGCGAGATTAGGGCACCCCTGGTTTCTGAAACTCCCACATCCTCCCTGCGTGTTGCCTGTCCTTGGCAAGCAGTAGAGCTGGAACCAACTACCTCCGGCAAGGCTGCTGTAAAGTCACACTGATGCATGGAGTTCAGTGGAGTTCGTCAAGCAAGCGTGCATTCCTCATCATCCTAACAAGGACAAACACGAGCGAGGAAATGAAACCCCTGCTTAGACGTAAGACTACGCAAAGCGACTGTCGAGCTACCTCGCCCTCGTCTCCCCACGGCTGCGATGTGCATAGAACTGGAAACTGAAACGACTTCGTCGCTCCGGACGGAAAACTTGAAATGCCCACCTTGCAGGATGTAACCCACAGCTCAAACCCGAAAAGCCTCCGAAGCCCAAATCCTGAATCCAAAACCTTCGGAAGCTTGTGAACCCTGAGTGCCTCAACCCCAAAACAACGACACTGTGAACCCAAAGCCCTGCTACGTACGCTATATTCTCGTCCCCTATGGTCACCCTTGTAGTGATGTGCATGGACCCCTGAAGTTGAATCCTGAAAGCAACCCTACACCCTAAACCTTAAACCCTAAACCCTAAACCCTAAACCCTAGACCGCGGCGCGCCCAGGCCTAGATGCACTGCCATGGTCCACCAGGCAGCTGAGGGGCCCCCGAGCCTGTCCCAAATTTGGCGGCGCACTTTTTAGGTCTTAGGTTAACTTAGGGCTTTTGGGGTTTAGGGTTTAGCGTCTAGGGTTTACGGTTTAGGGCGTCTCGCCGCGCAGCGGCAGTATTTTCTATTTAGGATGGCGCCCCAACACTCCCAGGGGTGTGAGGGGGCGGCATATCTACGTCGAGCGTTCGAATGCGATTCCACCACCAAGCAATTACAAATTGGTTATTGAATCTTTCCCACCCGCTGTGAGATCACACAGGCTACCACCCAAATTTTTGCCTTTTAGGGTTTAGGGCTTACGCCCCCACCTCGACCCTGGCTTGCCCGAACCAGCTTCGCCAAAGCAAGGGCAGGGCAGGTGGCCAGGGCCAGGCGGGGGCTAGGGGGGCCAGGGGTCAGGGGGGCTAGGAGGCCAGGGGGGGACAGGGGGCATCAGGGCCGGGGGGGGGCGCCAGGAGGGCCAGAAGCCAGAAAACAGAAAAGACGCTAGGTGTCCCGCGTCTGGGGCCTTTTCTGAAGGGAGCCAAATGGAAATGACCACAGGACTTTGGTGGTCGGGTTTAGGGTATTCCCTCTGCGAATATGGGCACCACGGGGCCTAATGGCTTGGCTCAGCCCTAGGGGCTGAATTCGACCACTCTCCAATGGCTCCACCCATTCATTGTCCATCCAGAGTTGGTGTCAATACTGCCGGATTTCGTTCTGGGTCCAGGCACCCTAAGAAAAAGGGTGGGTACGGCCTAAGCAGGCCTGGGTGGGAATTTAGGGTTTAGGGTCTAGGGTTTAGGGTTTAGGGGCTGGGGCTGGGGCTGAAGCTTGAGGGTGTCGTGTTTTGGATTTACGGGGCTCTTGATTGAAAGCGCAATGACACCTTTCAGTCGCAGGTCGCGTCTGGGCCCTGCCTGTGGAAGCATATCAGATCTCGAAAACACACGTCAAGACTCGCCAAGGATGGTTCCGCCAGGGACGGCAAACATCGCCCCGACGCGTTCAACCACCAACCAACACTAGACTATGAGGCTCTACGGTTGATGATATAAATCCTGCATGACCCAAAATAAGGAATGTACCATACTTCGCATAGTTTAGGGTCTTTACGGTAATGCAGGATTTCTATCATCAACCCTAGCTCGGGCGGCTAGAACTTCCAGAACGTGATAGCACGGCACAAGAAACGCCTGGATAACTGGGCAATACTGCTCTAAGGGCTCCTTACTATAACGATGGTATATCACACCCCAACACCCTGCCGAAGCTGCTTCGACCTTTGGGTGGTTCTCAGAATGATGGTGGCTTTTTTGGGTCCTTAACATAATACGGCACCTAATATTTAGGGTACCCAAAAAGGGACCATAATTTTGACAACCACCCCTTTAGACTACCCCAGACGGCTGATGCCCAAGGGCCTTTCTGCAGACCGGCAGACAGCCTCAGCTCCCAAGCCAACTTCGGCTTTGAAACCCGAATATGGGACTTTCCGAAAAATTCGGGGTGCCTTATTTTGGGAGTCCTGATAATAAGGATCCTACTATTTAGGGTACTGTATTAGGGGCCCCCTATTTTTGGAAGCTCCCATATTGACCTCGTGAACTGACCCTAAACTCATCAGCCAGAACTCTAAACCCTAATGGCGGGCGCTGTGGATGCTACTTGGAGGTTCATGGGCACTTATAAGTAGGGTTATAAGTAGGGTAACTATACTTACAACTTACAACCCATATTAGGAGACTTATAACCCCACTTATAACTACCCCTGAACCTCCAAGTAGCGGCGAGCGATACGAGGCACGCCCGTGGACGAGCCCGAGGAGCCAGTTTCTGCCTGACGAAGGTGAGGGCCAGGTTCCGGTGAGGATGGCCTGCACACAGGCAGCGGCACCTGCGCCAGCCGGCTGCTGCTACATTACACCAAATCCTCGCTCCGCACCACCACGATCTTCCTTGCCAACCCTTTCTAGCGAGGGCTCCATGCCCAGAGCCTCGCCCCGGACAACTGTCCAGCCACATGCTCACTGTGATTGTTTCATCAACCATCCAGCACTCACGACATTGCTTTGGCAGCTCACCCAACAGGTCCGCCGCAAGCCACATCTAGCTAGAACCCATAAAAAAATCTTCAGAGGTCTTCCAGCTCCGCCGCCTCCCCAACCCCTACCACCGGTCAAGTCCAAAGCAACGCCTATTGTCAGCCGACACCAAAACCCCAGAACGCTCATCCAAGTGCCCAGAGCGCAAAAGGCAGATCCCAAGAGGATAGAAAAACGATTCCGCCGCAAGCCAAATCCAGCCGGAACCCACATATCTAGCAAGAGCCCGCACCTGGAGCCAAGAGGTCATCAAGCTCGACGACATGCTAGAGTTAGAGACATGCCCATTGCCAAGCGGACCTAAAAGCCCACCACCCACAGCTCAAATCCAGAAAAACAAAGCAAAACGCCAGAAAGTAAGATTGAAGAGAAGCCCTCAACCCTAAACCCGACAAGGTTGAGATGTGGGTTGTCAGGCCGGTGTGGGGGATCGCAGGCCCGCTGCCACGATGTCAGGTCCCCAAACCCTAAACCTTAAAACCCTAAACTCTCATCCTAAAGAGCTGCCAAGAATTCACAAAAATCTAACTGCGACCATAGCCACTGCATCGCCAAAGGAAGCGATGACACCCTGCCACTGAAAGGTCGGAAAGACGCGAAACATTTGTGACATCGGGGCCTTAATAGTCAGCATAGTGTACCCTAGGGTTCCTTCATACTATAACCGTATATGGTTCGCGGCAAACCCTTTGCCTAAGTATTTCTTAGGTTCTATATAGTGTCTGCTAGTGCATTTGGGGAGTCTGAGAACGATATGGGACTAGCTTTGGATTCTGGATGTCAGTGCACAGTGGCACGGGCAAGAAGTCCTAAACAGTCACATCGCCAAGCTCGCAGGTTCTTGTTGCACAAACTTAAAGGCCCAAGAGGCCCGCAGAACATCACATGTGTACAAACCCAATCAAAATCTTAGTGGTCATCTTTTTGAACCCCCACACTTTTACCATGGCTGGGGATTTGGAATTTCAAGCACACTGAAGCCGACGAGACTTTCCCAACAAAATATCCCCAAAGCCCCCCTACCCTAAATCCTAAATACTTTCTCCTTGCGAATCCTAAGCCCCCGGCCCCCCCAGGAGTCGATGCCTGAAGCATGCGAGGCCCGTAGGCTACGAGCGCCGGCGAGTCGATCAAGAGAAACAGCAGCGCGAAGAGTCCTACTTGGAAGGGCAGGGGACTTAGTAAGTAGGAAATAAGTAAGGTTATAATTGGGGTAACTCCATTTAGGGTACTTATAACTCTACTGATAACCTACTTACTAAGTCCCCTGCCCTTCCAAGTATGAGGTCCCGAGGCTATGAGGCCCCATGAGGGGCCCCGTGGGGTTCAAGTGTCCAGAGATTTTTCCATTCGCTGCGGTAGAGCTCGGTTCGAGCGCTCGCCTATGCATATAAATTCTGGTGAAACATCAATCGCACGGGGTGCGAAAGCCGAAGTCTGTTTCCTCAAAGCCCGTAGCACAGAGCCATTCCCGAGCCGGACCGAGGGCCTTACAGACTCCTGGGCAGACAAAGAAGCAAGGGCTGCTGACAGCAGCAGTGACGCATTGTGCAATAACTCCGCAGGTCGCCTCCAACCAGGTACTGTAAGCTGCCGCATCCTTCAAACACAAACTGGTGGGCACGTCATGCTGGAGGACATGGGGAGGCGGCGGTTCGACCCGGAAGGTAGAAGGCACGCCACTCAGGGCGAATGCCATACGTCCAGGCCGAGTCCAAGCCGGGACGTCATCCTGTGGGAAGGCACGTGCAGGTTTGCACATCTGGTACGTGTCAGCAAGGAGATCTACATCAAGTAAAAGCAACACGTTATCAGCCGTAGAAGACTTGGCCGGCAGCACGGCACTGCATCTTTCCAAGCCGAAACCGTGGCTCTAAGGGTCTCAAGAGGCTCCACAAAAGAGGTGACGGTGGCCCAAACCGTCTCTTCGTCTTCCGGAGGAACAGCATCCAGGGCAGAGAGGAGCCCGGCAGCAACATCTAGACGGATGGTGGGCTCAAACTCATTCTGGAAGCATCCCGGTGCTACCTCAGGGTATGCCAAGGGGTGCGGAGGAGGCCCCTTGGAGTCGTCAGGGACAAACCGGCCCCAGTTCAGAACGCATTGTGGGCTAGAGACTAAGTGACGGCGTAGTCTGCCTAGGTTGGAGTAGCAGCGTCCGCACGCACAGCAGGTGGTACCGGTAGCACACAGGTGGGCGTGAGACCGATACCAGTGCCCCGCCCAGGCAAGGCGGCTTGAAAAGGCACGTCTGCACGTGATGCAGACCTCACTGTAATGAGGGCGTCGTGGAGGAGGGTCAGAGGGCTCGGAGCCTGGGCCACACATCAGGAGGAGGGCACGGTGAAGCCCTGAGAGCGATGCTATGACCACATGTCTGTGAATATCAAGGGCCTGAGCTCTTTTGACCGCCCCTTTATACTTGCCTGGAGCTTGGGATATGAAACTACTCCAACTGCCCCAGTCCTGACGAGGGCAGGGCAGCCCGGTTGTGCGCCAAGTGTACGAGTGCAACCACGTAGGTCTGCAAGCAACAGCTCCGCATGGTCTCGGTCAGCCCGGAGGCAAGCCCATAGCTCAGGTGGTGCAGCAAGCAGCTGCGAGACGTACAAGAGGCGTTGGAATCGAAGGGCCGTGCTGGGGCTAGGAAGGCGCAGAAGCGCAAAGCACGTATGGGCGTCCATACGCTGATCATCCATCTTGCCGATACCAAGCAAGCTACGGTAAAAGCTCCAGAGGGCCCCGGAGATGGACCGCCGTTCGTCAATGTTGAGCGGGCCCCAGGAGCCCGCACCGAAGTAAAGCTTGGGAAGAACAGCAGACCGAAGGATGAACGCTTTACGGCTGAGACTGATGGCAGGGTTCCTGTACACTTTGCGACGGCCTTCGGCAAAGGCAGCACGCGCTTGCGTGATGCGATAAGCGACTTCGGCCCGGAGACCTCCACCGGGAATCTGCTGGCAGCCAAGGTGTCTGTAAGAGGCGACCACTGGTAAGAGAACACCGGATCCTGATTCAACCACAACAGGTACATGGCCGCGGAGACCTGAAGGACCGAAAACAGCCTGCTTGGCCCGTCGGCTGCCAGGGCCGGAAAGAGTCAAGACCGCTGCAGTCTTGCTGGGTGCAAACGACAGGGTAAAGCCAAACTCACGCAGGGCTTCGGACAAGCAGCTGGCCTCAACACCCATGGCGCACGACGCGAGGTGGGGCGTAGTGAGCCTCGGGATGGCTATATCATCCGCCCACACCACTTCCGAAATCTGGATGTGGTCTGAACCAGCATCACAGGCTTGGAAAGAGCGACTGCCATCCCACGGAAAGGATGGCGTCTGGGAGACTTGATGACATGCTTCGCGGAGCTGATCACACCTAAAAAGGATGCGCTTAATAAGGGCAGCGAAGATGAGGTCGGCCCAAGATGACCCTGGACGCGAGCCCTTGGCGGTGGCAATCACCGTAGTGTCCCCCTTCAAAAAGAAGAAGTTACCTTCCTGCAAGCTGCAGGTAAGGGCCTCCAGCCAGGGGGGGGCGCCACCCCTGGCGAGGGCAGTAGGTTCCGCCAAGTGTTGGGCTACCGCCTCCCTTTCATCGGAAGACAACTGAACGCTGTCAAGGAACTCGTCAGGGTCAAATCCAGTGTCCAGAGAGCCCGACATACCAGTACGATGATTAGTAGGAGGGTTTAGGGTTCAGGGTTTAGGGTTTGGGGTACCATGATGACTGTCATCATGATTATTGTTCTGATTGTTATTACTATCGGGACGCGCACACCGAAGTCCTGGGTGCAGCACGCCGCGGAGTGCCACACAGGGCTGCCACTCCCATGTGAGGTGGCCTGGTCTGGGAAACTTAAACCCTTAGAACCCGTAGGGTTTAGGTTTTGGGGGTTTAGGGGTTTAGGGGTTTATGGGTTCAGGGGTTTAGGGGTTTAGGGTTTCGGGGTTTACGGTTTAGGGTTTAAGCCGCCTTTGAACCTTTAGATATTCGAGAACCCTAGAACGGAAGCCCCAGAAAAGCTATAAAGAACCCTAAAAGCTTGAACAAAGCCAAGCTCTCTAAGTGTACAAGCGAGGGCTCCGGTCCAGGAACATTTTCTGGCATTCCCGCCACGATCTAAGGTTTGGCTTTGCGGTTGAGGGTCTGAGGTTTGGAGTTTACCTTAACCTACAAGAACCTACTTTTTTGTAGGGTCCTTATAAACTCCATATTCGGGTTATATTAAGAACCTACAAAAAAAGCAGAGTTTGGTAAGTTCAGGTAGGCTTTAGGTTTCGGGTTTGGATTAGGGTGTCGGGGATACAGTTTATGGCAACACTCAACTTTGAGTCCGACAGCCGAAACCCAAAGGGGAAAAGGAGGGACCCTTAATGGGGACCCCTACCGTATGGTGGGCTATATAATGGGTATATAATAGCTATATCAGGACAAAGCAACCGTAGCCGTAGACCCAGGCGTGCGCGACCTCCGGCCCCTGCCAGTACTCGTCCTCGATGGGCTGCGAGTCGACTTCTGGGTTTCTCTTTTTTTTTATAAAAACTCCTTTTCCAGGGGGCGACAGTTTGCTGCATCCTAGACTTCTAGGTTTAGGGTGTAGGGTTTAGAATTTAGGGTTTAGGGTTTAGGATTTAAGGTAACTTCTAGAGATCTACCAACAGTTAAGGCTCAAGATACTGCTAAGATGGTCTTGCGCTTGAGTACTTGGGAGTCTTATGTCTCTCATTGGGATTCAAAACTCCACACGAGGCTTTAGGTCGTGGCTAATGCGAAGCTTTCGCACTGCATGCATAGCAATACTTATACTGACACCGCACCCAGACAAGCGATGACTTTCTCTTATGCCTGAGGCCACCCGCCAGCCCCAATTGCTACCTGACCCACTGAACCCCAAACCCCTAAACTACCCTAAACCCTAAACTACCCTTAAACCAAACACCCGACCCTACCCCCTTAACCCCAAACCCCAAAGTCCGGCGTGAAGGACGTCCGCAGCAGCCAGGCGTTGAGCAGCCGGAAGGCAAGGAGCCAGCGCCAGGAGCAGAGCATTGAGGGAGCATCGCAGCGCGTGGAAGCTTGTGGGGCAGCTAAGGTTCCCAAAGAGGGTTTAATCAAGGTTTAGGGTTTGGGGTTCAGGGTTCAGGGTTTAGGGTTTAGGGTTTAGGGTTGGAATCACGGAATATCTGGGAAATCTGGTGGAATCAGTTATGTGTTCGTGCAAAGCAGCTTCGCAGGGTCAAGAGCCAAGAGCGGTATTGAGGTTTAGGTTTAAGGATTAGGATCCAGATTTTCGGATGTAAGGTTTGGGGTTTAGGGCTTGGGGCCTGGGATTTAAGGCTTAGGATGCTACTTGGACTTGGACTTGGCACTTTCGGACGTGGGATTCCATGGACAAGCTGGAGATGAAATCATGGCGCACGGTTGCGCCTTGCTTCTTCTTCTTCTTCATGCCATTCCGTTGAAGTCCCATTGCAAAAACAGTACAGACTACCGTCCAAAACTGAACCCATTCTGACCGATTGGCTTCCCCTACTTCGGCATCGCTAACCGGCGCGAGCACATATGGCTTTCTGCCATCATTACTCTGATTCTTGCTGCCACCTTTGCTATACTACAAATATACAAGCTGCAACTACAGCTTCAACTGAAACCACCACCACTAATTACCACCAGCACCAAAGCTGTAGCTTATCACTGCTGTTGCTACATGAACTAAACCCTGCAGACCTCTGAACCCCAAATTCCAGAGTTGGCTACTCCTTTTCTCCCAGGTCTCGCAATCACAAGTCGCTCCTTCTCGATGCTGCAGGAGCCTTCAGGGAAAGGCACTCTTATTATTTATGAGCTGATGTTCAGGGGCTTGGGGAGATTTGGAGGTTCAAAGCTTCACAGGCTAAGGATTTGAGGTTTGGCGGTTTAGGGTCTGGGGCTCTCGGGTTTCCTTATTAGGAGTTCCAACCTTTCTCGCCTCGGCAGCAGAAAACGGCCAGCTCCGTCAGCTCTGACGTCGAGCTCCGCGTCCCCGCCGTCCGCCGCTTCGATGCGACCCAGTGGGTCACTGGAGCTGCAGGGGAGGTCCCCAGAGACTCCAATATCCCTTAATTAAGGAATATACCTTAAGTTACAGTAGGATCCTTCATATTATTTAAGGTATATTCCTTAATTCAGGGGTATTGGAGTCTCTGGGAAGTTGGGCTCCTGGGGAAGAGTGACGACGTGCAACGTGTGAGCTGAAAGTCCCTGGATGCGAGATCGGGCTGCGTTGATGAGGTTTCTCCTGGCAAAGTAGACTCAAGGGAAAAAGAGGGACCCTTTATGGGGACCCCTACCCTATAATGGGCTATATAATGGGTATATACCTAGGGGTCCTTACTAAAGGTCCCTCCTTTTCCCCTTTGATAGATGCATGAATAACAGCTCATCTTCATAGTTAGGCCAATACCTGAACCCCTAAGCCCCCATTTCCAAGCCTCCTTCCCCAGAGACTCCAGGATCCCTGAATTAAGGAATTTACCCCTTAAAGTATAGTAGGATCCCTAATACGATTTAAGGTATACTCCTGAATCAAGGGATATTGGAGTGTCTGGGTCCTTGTGCTCTAAATAGTAGGATCCTGAGTATAAGGACCCCAAAATACGGTACCCCTAATCTTCGGAAACTCCCATTTCCAAGCCTCCCTCCTTGTGCGGTCATCCTTCGCTCTTGGATGGGTCCGTGGCCTCTGCCGGGTGCACGTCCCGGAGCTCCTCGCAGCAGAGCTTGTGACTTTGGGGCTTTGGGCCCAGAGACGCCAATATCCCTGAATTAAGGAGTATACCTTATATCATATTAGGGAACCTACTATAATTTATGGTATATTCCTTAGTTAAGGGATATCCGAGTCTCTGGGGAAGGTCGGCAAAGTTGGGGCATTCAGGTTTGTAGTGCTTAGGGCCTTGGTGGTTCAAGTACAGTAGAAGCGCAGGGATCCTGACCAGGCGAAGTTTCAAAAGCAAAACACCGGAGACGGCACTCCGGGAAAGCCTCGGGGTCCAGGCCACCTGAATACTGACCTGAGCACCGGAGGCCACTTGTCGTCATCCTTACCATCGAGGGCCTGCCTGAAGGACCGACTCGCGGGTAAATGCGACCTGGCTCCAGAGTGCCCGATTCGTCCGTCTAAGTGCTGCGAACACCAGTGGCCGCGCAAAGCCCCGAGGACCTGTCTGCAATTGGGAAACGCCAGTGATCTGTGACAGTCTTGTTTCTTCTCATTGGGCTGGCCTTTCCGTGCCCTTCAATGACTACCTGGAATCAGGCGCCAGGCTCGCTGTATTTGCCCCCCGACGAATGCGAGACTGAGCCCAGCCTCCGGAAGAACACGGGAGGGATCCCGGCCCTCCCCGCTGAACCAGACATCCCAGCTGAGCCGATGGCACTACTGACGCTGCGCGAAACGAAGCAGCAAAAACACTGGCAAAACGGTTCAGAAAACACTGCAAAGGCACAAGGCTGCAGCAGTACATGCCTGAGAGTGCAAGCGATTCAGTCGGAAGAAACCTTTCCATTCCATCACGAGCAGCGGATCGTGAACCGGTTCAAAAATGCTCTCAGTAGAAGGGCTTCCTGAATTCGGCACCAGCATGCGCAGAGAGACATGATCGAGCACGTAGGGTGGGCAGTCCTTCGCAGCGACGTAATTGTGTCGCTTGCGAGGCGCCGCTTCTTGCACTCCAGGGCCTCGGCTGAACCACACGCACTGCCACGCGCAAGCGCAGACCACATTCAACTTTCCAGGAGAACCTGAGGCCCGCACAGCCTTCAAATCTTGCTCGTGTCCAACCCACTTCTCAAAAGGCATGTTGGACTTCGCCAGGAGCAAATAGGCGAGCTCATCCAGCATGCAGTGGGGGCCAGCCCTGCAGCTGCTGAAGCCGAGACTGCATGTAGTTAAGTTCAAAAGACGCGGAAAACTTAGATTGGCCTCGGCCGCGGAGCATCCAAGATGCGCAGGACGTGGTCCGCTGCGGCCGCCCCGAGAGTGATGGTCTGGCCACGGAACCAGACCATGCCGAATGTGGTGCCCTTGCAGAGTTCTTCCTTGGAAGACACTGGCCAAGTGCTACTCGGCTACTAAAAGGACATGGCAACAGACATGATTTGTGCAACCTGGCAGCAAGCACCTGTTCGGCCTGCTGTTGATTGGTGATGATGCCGCCGACGTTGAAGCCGAAAAACATCTGCTCAGCCTTAACTGTATGCTGCTGCCAGCACTTTTTGTTTGAAGCTTAGGCATGCGCACGAAAATTTCAAGCTTAGCGTGGCACGGCTTGCACGGCGGCGACCTGCACCTTCTCGGACACACGCAAGGCCTTGAGAAAGTACTCCGCGTTGTCGATGAAGTCCTCGCATCTGTAGCGCTTGTGGGCATCCATCACCTGGACAACTCCCCAACACCAAGGGCATTGGCTAAAGTCCTGCCGCACAAATAGTATCGCATGTTGTTTCTAAAACATTTTACACCCAGCCACGGCATGAGCTAGGACCGTGAAGACCAAGGCCGCTTCGAAGTGCTGGTCCTTCTTGGTCTGTAAGGCAATTGCCGTTGCGCGGCCGCTCATGTTTGCCTGCAATGTTCCAGGGTCTTAGCACCCAACGGCGAAAGAAAGCCACAAAAACACATTTCAGTTTCCGCCGTGGGATACGTTGCGCACGGCGCAGGCTAGAGCGTTGAAGGGCCGGCGCAGGCTAGAGCGTTGAAGGGCCTGCACAGGTCTCCGATCCCAAAGTAAGATTAAAAGACATCGAAAACCCAAGCCCGTTCTGTGAAACCCTGAACCCCAAAACCCTAAACCCCTGAACCCGTGTCACCCCCTCACTCCTCGAGGCCGTCAACCGACCTTCGAGGCTTTCGAGGAATCTCCTGCAAGGAGGATTCGAGAATCCGGTTTAGGGTTTAGGGTTTAGGGTTGAGGGTTTAGGGTTTAGGGTTTAGGGTTTACGGTTGGGGCTTTAGGGTTCTTTACATGGTGCAAGAAAGGGGAACAGTGCAAGGGTTCTAGAGGGGGTCACAAAGGGTTTGATGTGGTTTGGTTACAGAGGGGCCTTAAGAAGTAGAGCACGTCTTCTTTGAGGGTTTTGTTTGGTGTTGTAAGAGGTTCTTTCGGGTTTTACACTGGATCCTTGCTTTGATAGACTTGCATTGGGACGAAAACGGATACTGTGACGCTCTATGAAACTCTCTGTGCTGTCTCTAGGGTCAAGGTTGATGTAACAAGTACCGGTTCAAAACCCAAACAAACCCCAAGGTTTAGAGTTTAGGGCTTAGCCTGTAGAATTCTGGGCTTTGCGATTTAGGGTGTGCGGCTTTAAGGCTTCAGGTTGCTGGACGTCGCGTCGACTGCTTCATTACAGAACAAAGAGCATATTCGGGGAGGTTACAAAAGCCACACGTTCCGGACCACTTGCACCCAGAAGCTTCTGGCATTCGCCGCAACCCTTGCCACCATCCCTACATATTGACATGGTTTTTGCATGATGAAGATCAGAGTCTCACCAACATCGAAACCCTAAACCCTGAACCCCTAAACCCTAACCACGCTAAAACCCAGGAACCCCGAAATTACTAAACCCTAAATATTCACCCTAAAACATAAACCCTACACCCGGATCATTTCCCGGAGGCTTCTTTGCTTTGGGCTCGGGGTTCAGAGACACAGCCGAGACCGGAGTCCTCCCACAAAGTACTATCAATCATGACTACTATAATAATACCATCAGAATACTATCAACATCCGAAGAAGCTATGCAAATACGACAAAATGCAAGAGAATGCTGCAAAATCATATAAAAGAGAGACAATAATGCTATTCACATACGATAGTAATGCTACTCCTGCGTCGACGTCCGGCAGGACCCGGAGCGCTTGCGCCAGCGCTTCGCAGCAATGCAGGTCCTGGCGTCTGAAGGGTTTAGGGTTTAGGGTTTAGGGTTAGGGAGTGGTGCCCTGGGACGGGGTTTCGGGTTTGGGATGCAACATTTCAGAATCCTGATATCAACAGCCCCTGTCGCCCAGGAACCCTTTCAATATTGCAAACTGCCCGAAGCCTGCTTCCTCATTCAACTTACCTTTGGTTAGTAGGGAATGGAAGAATGGTAGTAATAGTAAGTATACTTGTAGCCCATTCCTCCATTCCCTACTAACCAAAGACTACCCTAAACCCTAAACCCTAAACCCCTAAACCCCTAAACCCTGAACCCTTGAACCCCTCAACCCCTAAAGCCCTAAACCCCCCAAGTCAACTGCCCCTTCAAAACCATCCAAAAGCAGAGGGCTCCACAAGCGAGGCCGGAGCAAACTTGCTACCAGAAAGCCTTCGGCTGATTCCCTGAACCCTAGTGAAACCATCTAAATCCCTGGACCCCGAAATTCTGAAACAAAACATGAACCCTACGCCCTTCAAAAGGGG